>OZ004679.1:15859107-16137962 GCA_963924505.1 Agonopterix alstromeriana
TAGATTTGTTATTTGTATATGCGAAGGGGCTGATGGTTCTAAGAAATCAGATTAATTAACTTTTATTTACGTAAATCAACAACCGACTAACAGTTGGACCGCGGTCCCGGGCATTTCAACATGAGAGATCTGATAACCCGAGAGAGTAATCAGAGATATACTGATAATGTTCAGTAAGATAGTTAACAGATTTTTTTTTGAACCTAACAAAGTAGGTTTTATATTTTTTACTTCTTTATGCAAAGATTCTTGATGTTCAAAATGCAATACTAACGTTACCACCATAGAGTACATTGGATTATCTCGAGTAAACGAGTCTCTTGTAATGTTTCAAAGTAGCGGGTAGAACCGGCAAACTTATCGCATAATGTAACAGTAGTCAGTTAGCTTAAGGTTACCTCAATATTTCGAACGAATCTGACACCGATATCATATCTCGGATATTCTTGCTGAATACATATTAAATGTATCATTTTGAAATAAAACTGAATAAAAGTTGTTACAGGCCAATTTGTGGTATATGCAAAATAAAACGTTACTTTTTCGCCTTGACCATAATAATAATGTACCGTTATTTATTCACTGCTCCATAAAACAAAAACAAATTATAAGAATGTAATCAGAGTTGTAACAAAAAATTACTTATTGATTTCTTATATCTGGGTATTAAAAATGTATCAAAAGTGATATGAGACAACTGCGAAGCAGATAATTACTTTCTTCCACAGATCTCATTGGTAAATTAAGAGAAAAGTAATATTTCTCAGTCGGCTATTTTGTTTTATAGTGTGTGTATCGGTGTCAGATAAGTCGTCACACATACCTCGAGACACGGTCGTCTGTCTATGATCGTCGGCCGTCGGTCTGTAGTCGTCGCTCGTCTGTCTATGGTCGTCGGCCGTCGGTCTATGGTTGACCGTCGTCGGTCTATGGTGGACCATCGTCGGTCGTCGATCTAGGGTTGTCGACCGTCGGTCGTTGATCTATGGTTGTCGACTGTCGGTCTATGGTCGTCGGCCGTCGGTCTGTGTTCGACCTTCGTCGGTCTATGCTCGTCGGTCGTCGATCTATTTAGGACGCGATTGTTTTCTTATGAAATTCAGTCTGCAGCTCGTCGCGCCGCGTTTATCGTATACATTGTTATTTGCAGTCGTAGCGCGCGTTCAATAAGGTGCTAAATTGAATTACTGTTTTGAGATTTCGCTTCGGCTTACGCCCTACCAATTTTATAAGTAGCGGTGTCATTTGAAATGTCTCGACTTAAGACAGTAATTAAATTTGACGAGACCTTACGCATAATAAAATAATAATAATTAAATACTTGACGCGATTTGTTAGCTGATATTTGACGTATGGTAAAGCGGCCTCTATTGCGTAGGTGGTAAGGGTGGTAATGTCAAGTATGAGTGAAGCGCGTTGGGCGAGTGTGATCCGTTGACCGACCGTCGGCTCTTCCGTATGCTTGAGATATGTTTATATTTACATCATAGAATGTCTACTCCTATAGACTTTTAATAGGATACAAGAAAAAATGACAATCCTTTTGTCAAAAAAAGGATAAAAAGTATCAGTTAAGATATAAAATACACTCATTGCTGTCCAGTTAAAAATCACGATCAGTATTTGCTACGCCGCCGATGCGAATGGCATTCCATGTGCTTTTTGTCTGAACAAAATCGTTGATAAATGTCTTGACCCTCTTTGTCTCCATTTAGTGACAAAAATTTTCATAGGTTCGAGGCATCAATCAGAATTTATCTTTAAAATTTAAATCGGTACTCGAGATTGTGGTCTATGTTCAGTGAAAAATACCTAGTAACATAACCCTAAGGTACCTTCCTCATCACGCCGCTACCAGCCATCTTTCTCAGGTCATTGGTCAGCGACCAGTTATTGTTATTTCACAACAATGACAAAAGATTAGAAGTCTATAGGGTGGCAAGTCTATGATGGAAGGATCGATGTTGTACTCTCATCATGAAAATCAACTAAAAATGTACAACTTTTGCCTTTTAATGTTTCTGGTATTTAACGTAAATACAAGAAGGGCTCAATTGTATTTATTGGGCATTACTGGAAGCACAAAAGTTTTAGATTTTATGTTTCGATGGGTTTATAAAACATCAGGGTGTAAAGTTTAAACAAGATAAGATTTATTTTGGTAAATGTACCTTCCATATTTATTAATACTGCCAGCAAACGATAGGTAATAATCGTATTATAAATAAGAGCATACGTAAATGAACCCTCGGTCACCGCCTCAGGGCTCACATCGACTAAACACGTGCAAAAAATTATATTAAAAAAAAATTAAATAAAAAATGTCTTAAGTCGTGTGTTCGTTACGGGATGAGTTTATTTTCCATTGAGATTAAATCTAACGTCATATTGTGAGGTTAGATAATACAATACAATATACAATAAATTACATTGTATATTGTGTTGTATACAATATACAATAATGAATATTGTATACTGTATCGTGTAGTGCTATTAACTGATCGTTGTAAATATTGAGGATATAACGCGTGCCCGTGGGGCAGGAATATCACGCCGGGCGACAGCCACGTGCGAGGAAACTAAACCCCATTCGCGTTAGAAGCGTGATTGTATGTGCGTGTGTGTGCGTGTGCGTGTCTGTTTGTGCGCTGAAGGAAGGTCGAGTTCTCATATTGTTTAATGTTTTCATGATTTTTTGTCGTGACTTTTTTTAGTTGAAGTTTTAACGGTGCTTTTAAGATGTTATCAGTGGCATCAGGAAAGGTAGACTTTTGCGTCTTTCCTCCCTTTCTTTGACTTAAATCTAAGTGAGATGAAAAGCGTAACATTTCATTTCGAGATGCAGACGCGACCGAACTTTAAAGTCCAGTCGATAAGTTGTCGATGCCACTGACTAGCCTAAAGCATAAGGAGGCTTAGTCACAAAGTGACTCCCGACCCTAAAGTAATAGGCCTTACAAACAAGTTAAACAACTCCACGGAAGATTTACTCTTGACGATTTGCCTTCACAAGCATGGCTGCCGGCGCAATGTTGCATTCTTCGATTATTTCAGCTTACTTTGACTATTTATGCAACGTGTTATTAATAAGCGCAAAATCTCATACACCCCAACAGATTTATATAAAAATAATTAGATTGAACTAAGAATTTCATTTTTTTGATACTTACAATTTAAATGCTACCGCGAGGCTAGTCTCTATATAAATAGTCAAAGTTCAGCTATCATGAAGGCATGTCGTACTACCACAAGAATAATAAATAGTTCTATCGAATAGCGCTATAACCATTGACTTAGTTTTTAATGGTCACTGGGTCGAATACAAAACCCTCGAAAAAATGTCCCAGAATATCCTACATAAATGTAATTAAGTAATATAAACAAGTTAAAAACATTGAACAAAAAACAACAAACAATGCAATAAAATATTCATTCATTCAACTGTTGAAATTCTTTTTCAAGCATTATAGACGTGCGTGCAGTCGGTCAATCAAACGAAGACTGACGCGTAATTGTTACTCTTTATGCGTTTTGTTATTCCTTTGGTTCGGACACTTTGGACCCCAGTGAGTGTGGGCTGAGGTGCGGTATTAGAAGTCAGGGAGGGGTCGGGAGTGGCCGTTCTGTGTGCAGTGCTATTGCATTATTCTGTGCTCGTAGCCTAAACTTGTTCAAGAATTCAACAGATCTCACAGTGAGAGCGCTATTTCTGTTTCTATATTCTTATTATTCTTATGGTACTTGTGAGTTTAAATCTATGGCCTGTAGTAATAAACTGATCTCAAAAGCTCGCGAGCTCTTAAGCTCACACCGATCTTAAGAGCGTTCGAGTGGTGCTTAAGATGAGTTTAACTTATTTGTAAAGCCTGACCAGAAATATAAAAAAACCGTTTGGGGGCGCGACAATCGACTATAGCCTTTAATGACATGTTCCAAGTACAAAAGTTAGTTGCAATGATTTTCCGCAACATGGCGAGGTATTTTATATTTCTGGTCGGGCTTTAGTAATAGAGTAGGAGCAGCAGCGCCGGTTCCTAAGTAACAGTTACGAATAACCGTCTAGTCCGTGTAGCATGCGCGTGCGCATAGTACCAATACTCATCGCTACCGACAGTATTGTCTTCTGTCTGTTTGTAAAACACTTATATTTTATTGAGACACATTGACCGACGGTGAACGACGGCGGGCCCATACAAAAAACTGTCCTTAGCATCATGCTATGTTATCTTTTTTCTATTGACAGCTTCCGACATCTATTGGTGACTTATCGAAACACTATGTGTTGAATTTGGGTTCGTATCTAAACTGGTGCAATAGCGCGCTACACTTCACCGCTGTAGTAGTGAGAGATTTCGGTCGTATCAATCACTTTCTTGTTGGTCTAGTGGACTAGGCAACCGGCTCACGATTCGGGTCGTTATGGCTCGATCCTCGTGTCTGACGACCGTCTTTTTCAAATTTATTTCACTATGCGGCTCCCCCTGGCGATAATATGCGGTAACGCTAATAATTAGAGGTCCTAAAATTCCAGGCGCCTTACCTGTCTATAAACAAACATAGACATCGTTAGATACTACATCTATGATTGGTATGGGAATGCGTTCGGCGCAGCGGAGGATGATACGGACAGTGTCTCATACTAAACGTGCGTTTTGTATGGACCCGCCGTCGGTCAATGTGTTCTGACCCTTATTATTTACAGATTTTTTTTAGTTTTGTATTTCAAATACGTTTTACTCTTTTTTAATGAGTACTATAAGTACAAATATTGTTTTAGCAATTTCTCGTTGTAATGATTATATGATTTTTTAATCGAATTATTTTGTGAACCCTATCTGGTTGTAAATGAGATTTATTTGATTTCGTGTTCCTTATTGGAACGTATTAAGGTATTGTTTAGTATTATTTTTGTTTAGGTGTAATCTAATCACATACGAAACCAAAGGTGTTAAGTTTAATGTTTTAATTATTTAATCGTAATAATTAAGTTGTGAGTGACGTCATCGTTTGTGCGATGTATGAGGGTTGAGGGGGGGTTATGTCAGCGCAGAGATCAATGCACAAAGGTAATGCTTTATGTAGCTGTTATTGTATGATAATATTATAAATATATTTAACTCTGTGCGTGTTCCCGGTATATTTATATTGACATGTTATCCATAAAAAAATATTATTTATAATTATGTTAATTTTTGACATGTATTGTGTTGAAATAATTTTGAATGTTATATTTTGTAGCGAGTTAACAAGAGAGGTAAACAACACTCTAGCTATCTCGTCTTCAATTATTTTTGTGTTTATATTTAAGCTAAAGAGAGGTATATTTCATTTTATTTGAATTATATTTGCAGTTTATTGTTTTAATTTAAATAACTATTGATTGTGAATTGTTTATTCTGTCTAGTGATATCGAGAAATATACCTTTCTAGAGTGAACCCAGTGGAATATAAACTAAAAAAACTAGCGTGTTTAGGTTTCCTTTTGGAAGCCATCGTGGCCGTGTCATTTGTATGTTTGATCGTGTCTCTGTTAAACTAAGTCGTAATGTATGTGCTGATTAATTTTTGATGTGAATCGTACTAACAAGTTATTATAGTATAGTTGTAGTGCCCGTCTGATGATATGACGTCACAGAAACCTCTTTATTTGACCACTAGTAGTTCGGGTTTTATGTGTGTGTGTCTGTGTGTATGTTGAGCGCTGCGTCGAGATACACTTATTTATTGTATTCTGTTTAGAGTGTTTGGAGATTTGTTTAGATAATTTTTTATCGTTCTATTTGGTATTTTGAATTGAATGGTGAAACTTTTGCGATTCAAATATTTCGTTTCGAAGCGTGTTTTGTATGGAATTGTTAGATTTGCAAAAGTATGAAATCTGATTTAGTTTTAAAATAACAAATTAAACGTTTAGGGCCTGTTTCACCAGTTCTGGATACGTTGTTGATAGCTTATCTGATAGATCGTTTAACACATCTTTCATACAAAATATGTCAAACGATCTGTCAGATAACCTATTAAGAACTTACGTAGTGAAACATCCCTTTAGTAAATTTTCTAAATTGACTAACACCAGTTTTGTGCCATCGCGTTACCGGTACAATTTAAACTTTAAAGAAATCAGAGTAAAGTATGTATTAGAGTGAACGAATGAATGAAGTCATAACGAAGCATCTCGACGCAAGCGCAAGCGGGCACGCGCCTGCGCGGCGCCGGGTGACGTCATATATACAGGGTGTTAGAGTTAACAGTTGCATTACTTTAAGGGCTGATTGCAACCGACATTTTGAACAACATTCCCTAAGAAAGCTATAGGAAATTAGCAACGAAAATTTTGGATGAAAAGTTGAATATGTTTTTTGCTAATTTCCCTTGAAATAAAATGATATTTATCGTACATAAGTTTAGGTTGGTGATTGCCTTTGTTCCTTTGTGAAAATTTTTTAATATCAATAAGTACAATCACCCATTAAAATACAACTGTCTACCCTAACACTAGTTCATGTATATTTTATGTTCTATCTGTGGTTACATGCTACTTTCATCACATGATACAAAGCAAATCAAATTAAAAATTTCAAAAAAAAAATTCGGGACGGGACTTAAACCCGCAACCTGCCAATCTGGGGCTGTGCTTTCGTCCTATTAAGCTACCGAGACAATAGCTCTAAAATCGTCAACCTCTTTCGTCTTTTAAGAGACTTGGCGAAAGAAATTAAAGATTGTAGCTTTTGACAAAAATAAATTTTCTACCGTAACAGTGAATTGATGCAACCATAGAAAATATTTGTGAGGTTACTGCTTTTTTCTGAACCTGCCGACGTGTCGGATAAACAGAGCGCAGATACTAATGGAGAGTTTTCTGGCAGTTCGTTTAAACATAGTTCGACAGATGGCGTTGACATGACCGAATTGATTTGGACTTGAATGTAAATTGACCTGGGTATGAAGATGTTAAAGAAAATGCATGTCTCTGGTTCACGTATCCGAACGTATCCGGTGACGTTTTCAATTTTTTTATATTCAATTCATGTTTTCTTGTTTATTTAAAAAAAAAACCGACTCACTACTATTTTATTGAGAGTTTGCTTGGCGCCATTGCTCTTGCTGTGTTTCGTCGTATTTGAAATTCGTGATAAATTGGTTTTAGTGATATTTGTGACATAATTTCGTGCGGATTGTGTACCAAACAGTTGCGTCAAGCGGCCGACGTAACAGGAATGTCAAATAAATACGATAACAGAACATAAGTTTTGGTTCAAGTTAACTCGTACATGGTCATTTTGGCGGCAACGCGCGAGCTTACGAAATCGCCCACAGATTCATCGTCATCTATCATCCCATCATCAAAATAAAGAATATAAAGAAAAAAAAATAACGTATGGCTCTAAAGGACTAGTATCCAGAGCCATTAAAGACATTAAAAAAATATATTTTATTGATATAAAGATTGCACATCCATCTCGTATCTATCGAGCCATTAGAAAGATTTTTAATTTTTTAATGGATTTCGGAAACTCATTCACTCATTGTATAGATGTGTCGGCGGGTTCGGTGTGCAGACACCATTATGTCAACATGATATTATGTGTGTGGGAAATTTGCTTGTATCACTGTTGGTACTGTACTGTACTGTACTGTACTGTAGTGTGACGATGCGTGACGATGCCCAGCGCCGACGGCGGGCGGGTGCCCGCACTAACAAGCTGTGATTATGTTCGGGCGAGCGGTGCTCCGAGCGCCCTCCAGCTCCAGCCGACCCGCTGTTTGTTACATTATATTTTACATTTTGACACGTATACTTTAATTTTTTGAAATTTTACATTTTGATTTATTTTTTAACGAGTTCTAAAATGCATCATTTATGGAGTATCGTAGTAGCTGTTAATTAAAGTAGTACAATTTTATGAGTAGTGTCGGAGCGTGACAGTCGCTACGTACGAACAGCACTACATTAAAATTATTTATATATATATAGTCGAGCACCTCGAATAGAGTCTATACATATAAAAATGTTATTTTACTGAGAATTATAATCAAATGTTTTATAGAAGATTTGGTGACAAAGCTTGTGTATTTATATGGGGTAGTTATTGACGTTTCTTTTGAATATTATGCTAGTTTTTTATGTTTCGTGCATATTATAATTAGAACAGAAAACAATATAAATAATATAAATAGTAGCATCGGACGGAACTACGGGTAAAAGCTCATTCAAACTAAATCCCAAGACAAAACTAAACGAAAGGAATTTATTCATATATTTATTGCAATCACATGGTACAGTTAGGTCTTCAATGTAGCAAGTTTTGATCTAAAATTTAGCAACATAAACAATATTGAGATTTATTTTAATGTTACGTTTGAACAAAAAAAACTTACCATAGGGCTACAAATGATAATGATCACCTATCAGGAGACCGATTGCGCTAATTTAAAACATCGAAGTTCTATTCTTATCCAATTTCAGTTCTAATCACGTTGCAATCAAATTACTATTGAACTGTGCTGAATTCGGCATCGCATTAAACTCTATGTAACTGACAGCGTTTAACGTCTGAGCGATCTGTCAAAACGGCTCTAACGACTGTCATGAGCTGTACCGCGATTAGCGCAATACCAAATGTGTCAAAAGTTATGGTTCGTACGTAGTCCAGTCACGGTTCAATCACCGAATATTTACCGCGATCGCAGCCCGGAAGACGAGCATCTGTCATCATTTCGATGATAGTTTCAAGTTCCATTACGCCACTATCGTCTTCACTCAATACAGTCCATAATCGAGTGCTAAGAGCAATTTTGTCAAAGTTTCATATTGGACAGTGTGCGTATAATATGTGGTTTGTTTGAATGAGCTCTTAGACGATGTTCCGCCTGTCACCGACTGTGCCAAATGTCCTCCAACTCACAAAGTGTTCTGTACACGTGACCGGTTCCTTTATAACCTTTTATTATTAATTAAAGCCTGACCAGAAACATGGAAGACCTGGTTTAGGGGCGCTGCAATCGACTATAACCTTTAATGTCAGTGTTCCAAGTACAAAAATTAGTTCCAATGATTTTCCGCAACATGGCGAGGTTTTTTGTTTTTCTGGTCCGGCGTTATAATTATTATTCTCTGTCAAGAGACCGTTCTTTATATTTTACTATATTTTATTAAGTATTATAGTTTTATGTTCAGTGCTGGTCGCTAATATACATGTTTTTATTAATGTTTTTGTAATATTTGCTATTTTTCTGGAGGTAAATATATTTGGAAACTAGCAAAAAGATTGTTCTACTTAATCATACATAATTATGTTCTGTTGCTATGAACAGTAGAAATGTTTTTGCTGATTACTGAATGTTTTTAGTGAACGTTGTTTTTAATAATGATATTTCACGCAGTGAGTTTACTAAATAATTTATGTAACAGGTATATTTATAGTTGTAAAATAGCTTGCACAACACAAGCGCGTTAGTGACAATTTTGTATAGTATACTATGATCGGGAGATGTGGGTATCGTTTGCTTTTGTCTATGGCTGTCTTATTATTTACCTGTCATCGGCAGTTTTAATCTATCTATTGACTACAATGCAAGCTAACCATAAAAAATTATAACTTTAATAATAATTTTATTTCACTCAAAAATTATCGGTATTTCCCACCTGCACTAACAAGTTGGCTCATTACTTGTTAGTGAGGGGGGAAATCCTCCCAACTAACGTATAGTATAGGTACAAGATGATTCTTAGTGAAGTAGCTTTACGTATGCGTTGTAGGCAATGGATACACTATACTAGACGACATAATGATGGTGGAGAAATAAAAGAAAAGCTTGTATAATTAAAATAAGAAATGGGATCGACTAAAACTATGTCTTTCTCTACAGATAGAGTTTGACTAAGGACCTTTTTCACCATTTCTGAATAAGTTCTTAATAGCTTATCTGACAGATCGTTTGACATATCTTTCATTCGAAATATGTCAAACGATATGTGAGATAAGCTATTAATAATTTATCCAGAAGTGGTGAAACATGGCCAAGTATTGTGTCTAAAATTTTCTTGGTTTCAACAGTTACTTTGATTTTCCAACTACACAAAAAGCAGCAATCATATTTTTTTTATAAAAGCAGAGTTTTAATCAAAAGTAAACGATGCTCTCATCTCATCCGATCACTGACTTAGCAAGGCAGCGCGACAGCTCTGTCGCACACTATCTCATTCGAAGTACAGATGAAAGGCGCGACAGAGCCATGTCGCGGCGTCTGTGCTAGGTCCTAAGGGCCCGAGGAGACTCATTTTAGCTTCGACTACTACATTAGCTAAAGCATGCTACTTCTACCTTTCAGATCGGATCCGATTTAGGTTTAATCCATATTAATAAAAAAAGAGCTCGAACACTTTTAAGTGGTAATTAAATATCAACCTTATTCCTTTCAAACAGAGCTGAAAATAGTATGCAACAGCAAAATCTAATACAGCGGACAACAGCGTTTGAATGGCGACTATGAACATGCTCGAGCCTTTTCCCATCGAATCTGAATTGACCCTTTAGCTGTATTACTTTTAGTTAAATTCTTCGGTGACATTGACATATTACTGCAGCGAGGCAGTACAAATTAAATCCGATTGAAGTAGCGAGTGGCTTGGTTTAACTAACAAGATGAATCTCCAGTTGATAGTTAAGGCTAGAAATAGACTGTCTAATGACATTTAACATTTATGTAATATCGTTGTCGTTTCCTTATAACAATTATATTGTTTTATTCGGGTTTTGTAGACTATTTATTTATAAATACTAAACGCATACACTCACTGTTTTTTATTCTGCCATAGGTACAGTGTATCCATCGCTTACAATGCATACGTAGAGCGGAAATTGAAAATAGTGAATATTAAAAAACAAACGTATTTTACTTAACTAAAAATCATTTTGTAACGTTATTGTAAGGGGAGTCTCTAAACTAACAAGTAATTTATTTACCGTATACACAGTATTCATGTATTGTAGGCAATGGTTACATTAACTGAACTGCCGATGACAGATAGAAAACCAGCAACAACAACAATACTTAAAAAAATGTTTGGAGTAAATCTTAAGAATAAACGTTTATTTAGTAACTATCTAGTGCAATCTAGTCAAAACATTGTTCGTGAAAGACAGTAATGGAACTCGAGGAGATAACGCACACGGTTGTCGAAAAGTCCGTCTTAAATTCCATATCATTACTGTCCGGCGGTCAAAAAGTCCGTCTTCAGCTCAGCACACAGCATGGGTAAGCTTTATGAATGGAAATGACAACGATATTATCTAAATAGTAAATGTCGCTAGACCGTCGGGTCTACGCGGGGCTCGCAGTCCGGAGCAAAGAATCGAAAGCAACCAAACGCCATTATGCAATAAGTAACACGTGTTACATATCACGCTCGATTCTGTCTATACGTATCCAACATGTCCTGTGTCAAACATAGCGCAATGTTCCAACTATTCATTTGTAACCTTCATTAACAAGGAATTTAATGTCTCGCTTTAATTATATCGTCCGTCAGTCGTCCACATAAGGTTGAATGTTCAGTGAGGGTTACAAACTAACTTTACTTTATAATTTGGAAAGCTTATAAAATAATGTAACGCTTCAGAGAGGCGCTGTAAGCCAAAGATGATGAATATTGTACAAATCGGCTTAAAGCCTTATTTACGTTGGTATTTAGTTGAAAATCGTTTGTATTCTTGCCAGCGGCTAGCCGGGGCTGTTTCTATGGAAATCGCTCCGGGTCTACATGTGAAAGTGTTGTATGATTGATGCTTCGCCACACGAGGTATATTTTGACTTAAAACGTTCCGTTAAAATTGGCGGCCATTTTACATTGTCAATGACGCCATCTTGTGTTTAATAAAAAAATACATATTTTGTCTACTTGATAAACTCTTTCTTAGGGCAAATCTTCAATGAGTGGCGCGGTGTGTCAGTATGATTGTGATACATTAATATGAACTTTCAAATCTATAATGCTTCAGAAAATGCTCTATCAGTCAGTCTTCGAAACTGCCAACCATTAGGAAAACATCTAAACATCTTGAAATTACCGACTCACCACTCTGCTTAGTGGAAATTTCATTATCAAGCAGAATAACGATTAAAATCACAAAGTAACCTATATAACCTATGTCAGAGTATACCTCAAATAGGCGAAGTAGTATGTTTATTGTTTGTGTTAAATAATTGTAGCTAACACAGAGTCATTGGGCTGGCGCCACTGTCGGCTACAAGGCAAGCCACGTGCGGAGCCTAGCGTATCAAGTGCAGTGCCTCCGTCGTTTCGTTTCTCTATTAATTTGACCATGGATCGTTTTAGTTACCTATGTCATAGTTCAATAAGACTGGGGGCACTTATCTTGATGATACGATCATGGCGTCAGTCGCAGGGCATACCTATATTTGTTGTTTGTTCACTTATCACTTTTAGGACACATTTAGCTGAGTAAATTAATGCATATTATAATATAGTTTTATGATGAAATAAAATATGTATATGTAATCCTACATGTCTATTAAATCAATGAAAATAGATTATAAATATGTGAAGTTTTATTTATGAACTGCATCAAGGCTAGTCTCGGTAATAAGGCGAATGAATTTAATCGCAACAGAATGCTTGTTATTTGTTTTATAACAATTTTACAATGCCCTTATAGAGAGGGCATGATTTATTCATCAACTTATTATGCGACTGTCTAGCTAGGTTTCCACTTCCCTTCCTGAATACAATTAAAGAACCTACTGTAGGTTTTACTTGGATTCTGTTTGTACTGTGAGTGACATCAACGCCCGCCGTCAGAGTTGTGGGTTATCTAAGAACATCCTGTCAGTGTTAGTCAATCTGGATTAGATCACGAGTAAGAATCTGGATTATTCGGAAAGTCTTGATGGATGTTGAAAACGCACGGCAATATTGACGTGCGCGGAGTCGGTCGATCAAACGAAGACTGGCGCGTAATTGTTACTCTTTATGCGTTTTGTTACTCTTTTGGTGTGGACACTTTTGAGCGCTGACACGGACGTCCAGCCAGGTAGTAAGTCAATGATTTTAATAAATCAGAACGTAACTATTTGTTTACCGTATTGTTACATACAATTTTCATTTTTTTTTCTCCGGGACTGAAATCTGAAACTACATTGCAAATCAGATGTATTCATGTTTTACACCATTCTATATTTCAATCTTTCAAGGACAAAGGCCTTCCACCTTTGTCCTGCAAAGGGGTCCTATAAGCTATAGGTGGTACCTACCTTACTATTTCTGTGCCTCCATATCATCATCAGCCTATACTCGTCCACTGCAGAACATAGGCTTCTCCCAAGGCTAGCAACAAAACTATCCTCTGTTTTCCTCTTTCAGTCACTCCCTGTAACCATATTCAGGTCGTGATATCGACTTGAAAACAAAGTAACATCGAAAAATTCAATTATCTTCCAGTCCTACCATAGAACAATTTTGTCTAAGGCCGCAATTTTTTTAGTCTTAGATCGAATTAAGTAGGGCGAAAATGTATGGATTTTGACATACGGGAGTTCGATCTAAGACTTAAAAATCGTCTGTGAATCTCGGCCTAAGACTAGTAAGTAGGTACAGTCGCCATCAGATATATCGTAGCATACAAGGTATTCAAATATTTCGGAGGATTGCTAATTTTCAATAAATTCTCTATGTGAATAATTAAATCACATCAATTATATCTAAACGTGTATTTGGTCATAAATATTGGAAAAGCTAATTTTCAATACTTTCTTTACAATGTTATTTGAAATTGAAATGTATAACATCGCAGAAATTACAACTGACTGCGTAGATACATTTGATGTTATATAGGTAGGTGTTCAGATATTTTTGATTGGTTATGTGTAAAGCAATTATTGTTCAACTGTTTAGAAATATTTGACCACCATAGTTTGCTATGATAAATACATTCTATCATCATTTTATCTCTTGTCCGTGAAAGATTCGCCAATCCATCACACATCAACCTTTTTTCACTTGTGCTAGATAACTCTGTCTAGGTCTTCCTCTGCCTCTCTTCTTCTCTAATTTCCCTTCCAATATAGTTTTAAAGAAATGTCCGGTCGTATAAAGTATCCGATCATTTATTCTCCCCGATTGACAGTTAACAGAATATCCTCTTTAACAACAACAAACTAAACAATGAAAGATTGTAGACTGCCTTCATTAGCGAACATTGCATTTCGAACAAACATTGGTTGGTATTCCCGTTAACCTCACATGTGCCTCTGACATTAACAAAGAAAACAATGCTTCCCAAATCAGCGATCTTCCAACACCATGTTAGGTCCCAACACGCCACGCAAGGCTTCCTAGCCTAGTGGGACAAATAACTTGGTGCAACCTCCGGTGCTGCGCTAATGAAGCGGTTCGGGTCAGGGGGGTCGCTATGAACCACTAAATTACACGTATAGCTACTGAATATACAGTGGTAGAGGGTATGAGTCTTATAGAAGTGCGATCTAGTAGGTACCTAACCAGGATTCAGCTATAGGTAAGTAGGGACTATTTAGTATTTTTATTTTAGAGTGCTTGTACTTATAACTAAGTCCTATTTCTCTGAACCTGATTGTATCTATTATTTCCTTTTCTTGAAATGTAACTTCTGCCTGTTCGTTTATACAAGGCGTTACCAAATTAAATTGGCCGTTGGCTTGTGTAGATTGTAGGGTAATTATAAAGTACCTC
This sequence comes from Agonopterix alstromeriana, assembly GCA_963924505.1. Classification (NCBI taxonomy): domain Eukaryota; kingdom Metazoa; phylum Arthropoda; class Insecta; order Lepidoptera; family Depressariidae; genus Agonopterix; species Agonopterix alstromeriana. Next base: position 15,873,842 of record OZ004679.1, read on the forward strand.
TACATAGCAGCTACAAAGTTCGTTTCGTTAAGTTTCGATACTACTAGTGAACTAATTCACTAATTACTAATAAGATGGTTAACTCGGATAAAATCATAGGCATAATGCTACCTCATCAATTGGACAGTTGTTACAAATTTTACTAATTATTTTTAATGTATAATTTTAATAAACTTTATAAAATACAGAAGTAAGTAGTTGTATGTTTATTTTATCTTTGTCCCTATGTAGTTATACTTCATTCCAAATAAGGACGACAAGATTTTCCGATTCTTAGTTAGCTTTCTGGCCAATTCTAATTACCAAATGTAATTAATTTATTGGATACATATACTATCCGACATGTCTTGGACGTTACTAAAGCTGTTTTGAGAATAAACGAGAGGAAGTGTTTCAAATCTGTGTTTCTGTAATGCAAAATAGCCTTAAAACTTCGTTGCTATTATGAATAGAGTATAGGTAAGTAGATCCTCTACTAACTAGTAGATAACTACTCTAGTTTTCTACCAACGTAGGTATTTGCGACGTGTTTGGACCATCTCTTTATTACACTCTGTCTAGTCTAGGTCCCTAAGTGTTAGTGCTAAAACAAAGGCTTACTGCCGTGTGCGCCCGTATATGGCGACCACAAATAGTTATGCAGAAACACGCCCGTTTTGGTGCGAACTAATTCACCGAACAATTTGTTTTGCCATTCACTTGTTTGTCTTTTGTTTAGATTGGAATGCTTTTTTAGGATAACTGATATGGATTGTTGTGAGCTGTGTTCGAAGGTCGTGAGAGATTTGTTTCTTTATAACCTTTATAAGACTAAACAGAAATAAATCTTGTCGTTTATTGACGACGTGGTGTCTGTGCACAAATTACTCTTCGGATAGCTACAGTTTCATAAATATGGGTCCTTCTTAATATGCTGACACTTTTTAAGGGGATGACCAGACCGTCAAACTGAACTACTTTCTCTATAGGACCAACATTGAAATCGCGAAAAAAATCTGCTGTTCCATACAAAACTGCAAACCTACTCTAGCCAAATGGATGGGACAGCTGATTTTTCCCCCTTAAAAAGTGTCAGCATATAAAGAAGGACCCTATACAACGTGTTAATGAATTAGAAAGTACTTAGTTTGTTTAGAATCGAGAGCAGAATCGAATTATCGTGTTTTCAACATAGGTTTTTTTATCAAAATATTAAATAATTTGTTCGTAAAATTTAAAATTTACTGAATTCGATCTCAACACACCGCAAGGGCAAATTCACCCTACTTACTACCAAAATAAGATTGAGTACGTTAGCGCTTTCATTCATTGCTGAAATAGTAACAAATAATTTTTTCAAAAAGTCTAAGTCAAAGTCAATATAATTTATTCACTATAGGAGCCTGCAGCATACTTATCAAACGTCAAATATTTTTTAAAGCTACCACCGCGTCGGAACGTGTTATCGCTGTAGAGAAGATGCGGCCAGAAACTCTACAACATAACACGACTTAATAACTATTACAATATAAATTCTTAAGCTAAAGTTATGTATACAATAATACATAGTCTATTTAATAAAATAATTGTTACTATACAATAAAGTAAATAATCTATAAGTTAGTGACGTCAGACCCAAGCATTTTGATCATTTAAATAATCATCCAGTTTATAATATGCTTTTTTACAGAGGACTTTTTTCAAAACTTAAAATGCAAATAACTATAAATTTTAACTATCAAAATATTGAAACTATTGTTTCAATCTAATTATTTTGTTATGAATCAGTTGGGGTGTACGAGGTTTTGCGCTTATTCATTAACACGTTGTGTATACAGGCAGGGAATATCTAAGAGTGCAAATACAGGTTCCCAACTTTATATGCTGACATGTCATAAGTGTGAGTAGAGTAGGATGGCAGTTTTGTATGAAACAGCAGATTTTTTTGCGCCTTTTCTATGCTGGTCCCATGGAGAAAGTGGTTCAGTTTTATGGTCTAATCATTGTATTTAAAAACCGTTAGCATTTATTGAGAAGGATCCTATATCATTCTTGTCATTTTAGTGTCCTATTAAAAAAGAAAATCCAAACGCTAACAAATAGCACTTGATTGAAATAACAATAACATCTGTCCAGAATAGACAACTCGCTATTTGTATCAGACTTAGACTAACAAAGCAACCCCTGAATATCCCAAATCCCATAATAGTTTATAGCAACACAGACTGCCCACTTGTTGCAAAAATTCATCAATCTAAATCCATAAAATTAGGGTTAAAACTGAGCTGTTTACCGCGAGGGGCCCAAACAATAAGAGGTCCACAGGGCCCCGTGTTTTTTATCACGTCAGCTGCACAAGTGGAGGCCCATTGTCTGCGGTCTGCCGCGAAATGGGATCAACCATTATACTGATATGTTTTATTACGCTAAATTTATTATTCGATACATAGATAGATAGTAGGGTATCTAACGTTTTGTAATAAGGTTCAATTTGGTTAAGCTGTAGATTTTACAAAGTTTTTAACATGTGCGTACGTTGCCCCTCGTAATCGAGACCCCTCGTGAAAATTATCTTTTTTATTCATTAGAGCGATTATTGTGTTTAGCCGCGCATCGTGCCGTGAAATCGTATCGATTAACGCTTCTTTCGAATTGAATAGATTATCGATGATATTAACGTAAGCAATTTTAATAGCTACCGTTAAAGAATCGATAGATTGCTCTGGGCTCTGGGCGTGACGAATCGTACGACTTGAACGATGACTTCTGTATTATTTTTTGTTTATATGTTATTTAATAGCGATTTGGAACGGAAGCTTAGCTATTTTAATTAAATTTTATGGAAGTAATTCTAAAGATTATCTAAATGGGTTGAATGGTCTCACAAGCTAAGTAGAAATAAGCTTTAGTTCACTTGCTAACGGATTTAAGTTGCTATTGAATATAAAAGTGTCTACAGGGTGAAATTGATATCTTAGCATCCGTTTAAACTAAGACTCTACCCATCAAACTGAACAACTTTTACTATGGGAGCAAACCGATCGTAGCAAAAATAATCTGCTGTTGCATACTCCTACATCTGAGTCGAGTAGTCATTGCAGTTTCGTATGGAACAGGAAATTTTTTTTTGCTCCGGTCGGTTTGCACCAATGGTAAATGTTGTTCAGTTTGGTGGGTAGGCAGACTCTTAGTTTAAAAGGAAGCTCATGATATCAATTTCAACCTGTTTCATTTTCTTAATTAATGGCCGGTTACTTTGCGTCTAGCGCGGCAATTTTGCCAATGTCAAGTAGTTAGGTAGTTTAATCGCAACTATGGTCAAGAACAAAGTAGAGTATTACAAAATACTCACGTGCAAGCCCGAGAGAAGAAGATACGTGACCGCCCACAGTCAGACTTGCAGCGCGACTCCAATGTAAAAGTGGTTGCTAATAAAAGCGTTGTCATGTGAGAATCGCACGACCACATCGCGTGAGGAGTGACGTGACGCTAGGAGGTATATCGTTAGATCGCGCCGGCCGGCGAGGTATTGTCTCCGCTCATTATTTCACACCTCGCCTCTTGACGGGCGCATCATAAAGTCAAATGTGCAGATCTAGCGAGACCCTAACGAGGCTCGTGACCTGCGCTGCGCCTGCGCACTGCACGCCTTACCGCCGCCGCCGCGCCGCGCCGCGCACGCACCACACGTCCAGCTTTCAAGTAGTTTTTCTCTTAGATTTCTCTTCAATCTCATTTGATGGAAACTTAGTTGCTATGTAACTGTGTATGTTCGATAAACTTTCCTTGCTCGAATTATTAGCTCGTGCTTACATAAACTAGTACTAACCAAAACGATTATTGCCTATCGACGTAAGTGTTGGGTAAGTGCAAGTTTACATAAAAACAATTTATTCTGTCATGTGGTGATGAATATTGTTAACATGGTCGTATGATCACGCGAGCTGTTTCGTTTGGCGAGAGATAAGACAGGGATATGCAGTAATTTCAATCCTAATTCAATTTGAGTTCTAATCATATTTCAATCCAATTACTATTCAAATAAAGTAAATATTCGGTGATTGAACTGTGATTTGACTACGTACGAACCATAACTTTTGATACATTTGGTATTACGCTAATCACGGTACTGCTCTTGACAGCCGTTAGAGTCGTTTTGACAGATCGCTCAGACCTTACATAGACTTTAGCGCTATGCGGATTCAGCACAGTTGAATAGTAATTGGATTGCAATGTGATTAGAACTGAAATTGGATAAGAATAGAACTTCGATGTTTTAACTTAGCGCATTAGCGCAATCGGGCTCCTGAGCTGATTGCCAATGATGGAAAAAAAATAGTATGATTACAAAAATAGCATGGGAAACAAAATACACGAATGGAACATGAATACAACTCAGGAGGAATTCATGGTCTGAATTGTGTTCCTAAACACAATAACGAATTAAAAAGTGGGCTGATTTACAACGTTAGCAGCTGTTAATAAAATATTTCCTCTAACCCAACACGTCTTAGGCGGTCATAAAAAAGAAGTTACCGGCCAAACCAGTACCTTAGATTCCACTGGTGTTTCCTATAATTGCTTGATAACGTTCCGTAGGCCGTAACTCGTACATCGTGATTCGGCATCTACTTAGTTAGAGCCTTGCGTCGGGACTTGTACCTAGTTAGCTGTTTGTCGCCACTTCCGGCTGGGCCTCGACGTTCTGGGTTAATTAGGGCCCCCGCACGGCGAAGGGTTAAGTGCTCGCATGTTCTTTCGCTGGATATTAAAGGGGTTTATTTGAACGCGGCCGTGTAACGGTTAAGCGGACGTAATATTGGAACCATGTTCTTAGTTATTAGCTCATTTGTTAGTATTTAATAGATACTCACGAGTGCAGTGCCGGGAGGTTTATTTCCTCGTTTCTTTGAAGTCCTGATTTACGAAAATCTACATTATTAAAGCAATTTTCAGAAATTATCGGGTTTTATTTAGTTATCTCTATACATTATGTTAAAGTTAATCATTTTTAACGGGTCCTTATCGCATTTTTTATTGTTTTGCAGTCTTGGAAATCAGAGCAGTTGTAACACTGCCGAAATATCTAATACAATAAAAAACCCGTTAAAATGATTAACTTTAGCTTAATTAATAACTGCGTGCTTCAATTTCGAGGCATGTATGGTACCCACTGTCCATTATAAGTGGCGACGGGCTCACCCCCCGTCACACTGAACAGAGTTTCGGTACTATTGTTGAAACGTGGATGTTCTGAGGTTTCAGAATATCTCTGACTACCCCCTCGGGGAATATAGTCGTGAGCATATGCTAATTAATAACAGTGTAACTCTAAAAAACTGTATCTACAGAGATACAGTTTTTTTAGAGTAACAACAACAAATATGTACGGACATAGGTATGTCTTGGCTTGCAGGAGAGCACAAGATTCGTTTTGTAAATTAGAGATTTTTTTTAAACCAGCATGTTTACCAGCATCAGATTTTTTTATATACACAAATTTCGCATGCCAAGAACCTTCGCATTTCTATATCTCTCATTATAAACTGCGCATTGTTTTGTTTTGCTTTTATGGCTTTAAAAGTTGTTGCATGTACCTACCTAGCTAAAGATTTGACTCAAACATAAACGAAATGAACGGAAAGTAACAAAACTCACCTCATTTGCATGATGCTCGTATTTAAGATAGAAGGCGGTCAGGCTCATCGGTTTTCAATTAAACAGGCCGTAGCGATCACGTCGCCCGATCACCACGTAGTTACCAAGGGCCCTGCCATGCCATGCCTCACCGTAAGTACCCCATAGAGCCTAATTAAGAAAACTATCCCGTGTAATTGAAACTTTTAGTGGGAGATACGCCGTGGATTTACATAAAAGAGACGAGTGGCCGTTACTCCGCGCCTGCGCAAGGGCAAGATACGTATTACTATGTTAATTTATGTTACTTGACCCCAGTGGAGCTCAATCTTTGCCGTGCTGAGATCGCATCTGTTCGGAAAGACGTATACAACGTGTCAACGAATAAGCGCAAAACCTCATGCACCTCATCTGATTTATAATGAAATAATTACATTGAAACAATAATTTCATTATTTTATTAATTATAATTTAAAGTTATTCGCATCTTAAATTTTCATGCAAAATGAATGAAAGCGCTAGAGTGCTCATGGATACATTTTAAGCATCTGGTTTTGTAGTAAGTAGGGTGAGTGTGCCTGTGCGGTGGGTTGGCATCGAGTTCAGTAAATTTGAAATTATACGAACAAATTATTTAAGTAATATTTTGAAAATAAATTTACCTAAGTTGAGACTTTGATAATTCGATTCTGTTCTCGATTTTAAACAAACAATTTTCTAGTTTTGGTTTGGTTTGATTTTATTCATTAACACGTTGTATAATTGTATGTTGATTGAGAACTGCTATTTTACTTGGTTCAAGGATCAGGAGTCAGGGGTGTGGCTAAGCAGTTTCTTTATCTATAATAACTCCTGACGGAGTCGAGTAAAATATTTATAATCAAAAGGAGGTTGTGAAAATGAACACTATAAACTGAAACTCGAACTCAAACAAAACCATTTTTGCAATGTAGGAGCTTGAAGCACACTTATTAAACGTCAAATCTTTTTTTTAATCTACCTCATATGTCAGTGCTTCCAGTGAGAAGATGCGGCCAGAAACTCTACAACATAACATGACTTATTAATTAACTATTACAATTGTAAATTCTTAAGCTAAGGTTATGTACACAGTATAATACAGTCTTATATTCATATCATAATTAATCCTAATGTTAGCCAACTTCATCTCCAAAAAAAAATTCTCTTTGAGGTTTATGACATCCGACAATGTAACCGACCGAAGAATAAGATTGGTTTGTTTGTATTGTAGAGTTGGATACCTACACCCCTATTTTTAAATTATCAACAAAATGTTAATGGTGTATTCAGATAATGAAACTAAACACTTTTCTCTAAGGAACATGGCTCGAAAAAAGAGAAAATTTTAGGATCTTCCATACAACAGTGCAGATCAGCCGATAGATTTTCTATGGGAGGTCCGACAAATTTTCTCGTTTTTCTACCCATTTTTTTTACCCAAAAAGTTATTTAGTTTCATTATGTAACTAAACCCTTAAATTTTGTAGTTAATTAAAAAAATAGGGGTGTAATTTTCTTGACATGTCTAGGTAGAGTCGATGTTTCACAAATTCACACCTAAGTAGTAAGTAGGTAGTTATCGATTGCATCATAAATGAACTGATGAACTTTAGGAACCTCTGTCGAAGCCCTATTTATTGTACAAATCTGGTATAATTTGGAAGCGCAGGCGCAGTGACCACGGCACCGGCACCCACGCGACGAAAGTAAGCTATTTAAATGTGATTGGTATTTTTATCGGCCGCTCCGACTCCGGCGCAGAGCAGACCGTGAGCGCGCAGTTGTCGTAAATATTCGTTTCAACATTCAAGATATCGAGGCAGTAAAACAACAGAAGCTCTGTCTTTCTTCCAGATAGTATCTTATCATCCAGTCTAAAAGCACTTTGGGAAATTTTATTGTTTCTTAGGAAATCGGATAGAAAATATTATAAGATTGTAAACATTTTATAATCTGTTTATGGGGATATTACCGTTGGGGCGCTCGATACAAACGAAGTTTGATAATATTTTGGATATTTAAACAATTAAAGTCATTGACATTTTTAAACATTGTGTTTTTAACCAATATTTGTGTTTTAAATTCGTAATTTCAATGTTATCGTGGCTCAACGTTTTCCATACAAATATTAAATTAATCCTAGCATTGAAACTAAAGTATATATATTAACAAAATTGATTTCTGGATCGTGTTTAAAAATTCAAGTACATTATGTCCTTGAATTTTAACAGAATTGGTTTCTAGAAGCATAACATATGCTCAAGACTATATTCCCCGAGGGGGTAGTCATAGATATTCTGAAACCTTAGAACATCCACTTTTCACCAGTAGTACCGAAACTCTCTTCAGTGTGACGGGGGGTGAGCCCGTCGCCACTTATAATGGACAGTGGGTACAACACATGCCTCGAAATTGAAGCATGCAGGTTTCCTCACGATGTTTTTCTACACCGAAAAACCAGTGGTGTTACTAATCGTACATAAATTCCGAAAAACTCATTGGTACGAGTCGGCCTGGACGGGGTTCGAACCATCGCTCCTGCACGGCAGGCAAGGTTACTCGCCACTGGACCACCACGGTTCTGGTTTCTAGATCGTTTCTAATTTCATTGACTTTAATTGATTAATATCCAAAATATAATTAAACTTAGTTTGTATGGAGCGCGCCAACGGTAAATAATCTCATAAGAAATCTGATAGAAAAAATAAGATTGTAGACCTCTTACAATCTGTTTAAGCTTTGTTAACATGCCATAGTTACTGGCGACGCCGACGCGAGATCGTTATTGCTGCATTTTATATTAGTAGGTAAGATACCTACCTACCTGCGCCGGCGCATCTTTGTAGAATTTAAAAAGAGCAAGACTCGAACAAGTTATTAATTTGAACTGCACGAAGCTGCGCGACTAGTTCGATGCCCCGGCTCCGCTCCGCTCCGGACAGAAGTGCATGCTGCAGAAAAATGCACACAATGAGAGTATCCGTGACAGATAGATTGCAGTCGTTGCGACCTTTGCCGTGCTGGCGCTGCGCTGTTGCACCGAGACTTGTTTTGTGGGGGCGACCATGAGCCTGGCTGATGAACTGGGATAAACTGACCATTTTTGATAAAAGTATAAGTCTAAATTAAAGTTTAAGTCCATGTTAAACAACTCCACTGTAAAAAAGGTTAATATAACCTCGATGATTATTTGAATGATCAAAATGTCTGGTCTTGAAAATGTTACACTAAGTAATTTAATATTTTTATGTTTATTATGTTTTGTTTAAAAGTTGTGTGTTGTAAATTTTATGGCCAAATCTTCTGTACAACGGAACATCTTCGACACGGTGGTAGAGTCAAAAATGACGTCAGAAAGCTATGCCATATTTTATTATTTTGAAAAAAAAAATTATTTGCTTTGATATGAAAGTACACGCATTCATCTTTTACATGCAAAGTGGCTTATGTCATATGGCTTAAGGTCGTTTTTAATCCACTATCCAAATTGTTACGAAGAATTGATTGTTTACATGACGTTTTGTTGTACTTAATTTATGAAATAACGAATATTTATCTTATCTTATCTTTATGAGAATCATTACACAAACTAAAGGCACACAAAGACTAAAAACATATTCAGTGTTTTACTTATATTACTCTTAATAGGTAGATAAATAGTTGTTTTGGTGTAGGTACCTACAATAATCTAATGTTGATTGATTGTATCAAGTAACTTTTGTTATCTGCAGATTGATAAATAAACTAATAAATTGATGTGATTACTTTATAGTTGATTTACAACTACAGCCGACTATATTCCCCAAGGTTCTAGTAAAATACATTCCAAATACGTATACCATATTCAGAACCATACCATATTAAACTATCCCTTTTGAACAGGAATGTATGTTCTGATTTGCTGTGCAATAACGTATAATTGAATTGAATTGAATGCAGGATGACAAAGTCCCGAATAGTCTCTGTTCAAACAATAGACTGTAGTCACCCCAAGTTGCACCGGCTCTACCTCTATTGCACGGGGCAGGGGCAGACGGCAAAATGAAAAACGCGCGGCTCTCATAAATTATCGAGGAGATGTCGGTGCGCCCGCGCCGCGCCGGCCGCGGCGGAGCGGAGCCGGCCCCGGCCCGCGTGACGGGTAATTGTGCCGGAGTCACGAAACTAGCGCAGCCTGGTCGTGAGCCCGACCACTCTAGCTACAGCATAGACTTACAGGCGATAGATATGTTCAGTTATAGTCTGTGAGATGGGCAAACTTCTCTTATGGTGTGTCGGAGTGACCCATACTCCAACACGCAGGTCCAGTGTGGCCTGGTAGAGGCTAAAGTCAGTGGTGTACTTATCGTCAGAGCATTTGCAACTCTGTAGGCCTCTGACCATCTCCATCATAACTACATTTTTCGGGATGACTTTTTGATGATGATAACGCAAGTACCTATTAAGTACTTACCTAGTAGGTGAGATGAAACGGAACTGCATTCATAGTCTGAAGTCTGTTGAAGAATTGTGTACTTATTATCCCTAACGATTTTAGACAATGAGATCATTTTGTTGTCAATCGTTTTCTTTCGATAATAGCTTTCCCATACACCCGGAATCATATTAGGTACGAGTGATAGAAGCTTAGCGCCAACATTCAAAATTTAGTTATCGACATCTGGAGTGCGTTTTTTGAAGGTAACACGTTGAAATCAGCAGTGGAAAATGACCTAAATAGTATAAAGTTTGTTCGGTCATGATTTCGAATCTCAAGATTCAAAAATAGCATTTCAGTATGTTAGTGATCACAAAAATCTAAACTGGAAATGATATAAGTAAATCAGGTACATGTACACACGAGGACACATCAAGCTACGTAAAACAAACATAAGCTGGCCGCGCGACGTTATACATTACTCTACATACGCGCGGCCAGCTTATTTTGGTTTTGCGTAGCTTGATGTGTCGCCGTGTGTACTTACATTTGAAAGAAAGTAACATAGCCTGAATTTATATCATATGATATTCTAAACTGGTCCACAACAACTGCAATCAATCTTGACCAGAACCAATCGCTCCCACGTCCAAGGTTAACTGTTTCAAGAGACGAACCGGGAAGAGCAAGCAGGTGTAGTGGCGTGCTCCAGCATCGTTTGTCAGCGGCGATTTATAGCGCGATACACCGCACCACCGCCGCTGCGCCCGCGCCGGCCGCAGCCGCTCGACCACCACCGATCGTCGATAGTTGCGTGCGCGCTGATTGCTACACGGAGCCGATGACGCGATAGCACACAAACACGTACATACTGACAGACGGTTGTTTATAAGTCACGAAATTGTTTCGATTCCAATGTTGTGTTATCCTAATCAGTAGATACTTTACAAGCCTCTCTCAGTGCAGTTTCTCTTGAATACAGTGCGGTACATCGACCGTATGGTTGTTACATTCCTGTGCTTCCACGAGTATAGTTGGCTATGATTCTTATAAACTGTTATAGTTACCGTCCCTTTTTAATTCTTTACATTGCTCAGTACAGAGGAAGATAAAGGAAACTGGGCATCATTATGTTGTTCAAGTGAAGATGATGATGATGATGATGTCATTATAGGTAGACCCTTGTAACGTCTAACATTTAGAGCAATCGACGAGCTCGCTAGACTGCGTTTTATAGTGTTCTGAAGCAAAAATATAATTTTCTTGTGATAAAATTTCAAAAACCTATAAAGACTGTATAAATCACAAAAACTTTCTAAAATAAGTACAATTTTATAAAATCTTGAACTAAAGAAAAAAAAAGAAATTTTTTCCTGTTAATTAATAATTATCATATTTTTTACTTTCGGTTATTTATTATCTGGGATGAGGCATAACAGACGGACAGATTTGAACGAAACCATGAAATCGTCCTAAAGTATTTTAAAAAACACGTTTGATAAGGAACACAATTTATACATGACAAATAAGATAGAGACGAGATTCTTTAGATAAATGATGTTATTTGTACTGCATCAGATTATATAGGTACCTATAGTTCATTCCAAATAAGAACGACGAGATTTTCCGATTCTTATTTAGCTTTCTGTCCAATTCTGATTACTAAATGTAATTTATTTATTGGATACATATACTATCCGACATATCTTGGACGGTACTAAAGGTGTTTTAAGAATAAGTGAGAGGAAGTGTTTCAAATCTCTGTTTCTGTAACTCGTTGCTATTTAGAATGGAGTATAGGTATGGCTATATAGAATGGAGTACTTAACATAGGGTAAATTACGTTGATATACTTTTCTTGCTAATAGAAAAACTTAAGTTCAGAACCATTCACTCACTCGTTTTGTAAGTCTTTAAACATAGCAGCTGTGAAGTCTGACACTTGTGTATGTGCTTATGTACTAGACCGTATTTACCAGTTCATATTGTAGATCAATACAGGCGGTCGGGCGCATGCGCCCGGCTGCTATAATGAACGGAGAGCGTAGATAATTGAGCACTTATTTATAATCGCCTTGAACTTTGTGGCTGCACGGGCGCACGACGCCGAACCGTTCCAAGGAGAGAGCCGTTGTTATGCTGCTAGCTGAAGGTGCCTACATAACACTTGGTTATTATAACGTGTTTTGGTTGTTGACTTGCCATCGAGATGGGATATTACATTTAAGTATATTCAAGTCTGCAGCATGTCAAGGAGTGGTACCGAATAGTGCTGTTTGATGGCGGTGCCGGTATCATCATTAAAGTATAGCTCATTCCTTCTTACCCTTATTTGTGATAGGAGTGGCTTGTATGCACTACGCTTTGACTATTTATATGTGGACTGGTTACGCGTGTTATTCTACTAACAAACATTTCTGCCACTTTTTGCGGGGGGCGAGGTAACATGAAATCCACAACTTTGGATTTTATTTCCCATAACTTTAGATTCTAATTTTGAATGTTAAAAGTCATGAAAAGTAGTCTCGTGTGAACCCCAAACGTTCTAAGTTCGAAGTTATTATTTCGCAATTATAGGCTGTCTCGTTTAGTGATAAGGTGTAAAATTGAATGTAAATGCTCAAGATCAATTGTGCTTATGCCGTGGCAGAGGGGAAATGCTACCGCAAGGCTAGTCCTTATAATAATTAGTCAAAGGCACTACGTATACAGGGTGAAATTGATATCATTAGCTTCCTTTTAAACTAAGAGTCTACCTATCAAACTGAACAACTTTTACTGTGGGAGCAAACCGATCGGAGTAGTTTGATGGGTAGACTCTTAGTTTAAATGGATGCTAATGATATCAATTACACCCTGTATAGGGGTCCTTCTTATTATGCTGAAAATTTTTTAATGAGTTGATCAGACCGTTAAACAGAACAACTTTCTCTATGGCACCAACATCGAAATCTCGAAAAAAAATCTGCGGTTTCATACAAAACTCCAAACCTACTTGAGTCAAGTGTATGGGACGGCAGTTTTTTTTTTCGCGATTGCGACCTAGAGAATATTGTTGTGTTTAGTTTGATGGTCTGATCATCCCCTTAAAAACCGTCAGCATATTAAGAAGGACCCTATTTAAAGTTGAAGGTACACTCCCCGCCCTCCAACGATGTCGACCTCACCCCTTCTCGGTGGACGACAGTAAGCAGTAATGTAGTCCCAACTCACTAGCTTTCACTCAGTATAGCACGTGCTTACCTCTTCTCGTCAGTGCGAGCCTGTTTGTATGTGGTGTACAGGGTGTGCTTTTGCCTTGCACTGGGTTCCTACGGCTTTAATTTACTTGATGATGAGAAGAAAAGAGTCTGAAGTATAACTCAATGGTCGTAAATTTTGTGGTTAACATTTCGGAAAGGAGTTTCGTGAGTCAGTCAAATTATCATTATCATCAGTAGGTGAGAAGAAGTTTGGACGGTATTTTGTATCTACCTTGATTGATTTATTTGGTTGTGTAATTGTATTTTGCACAAAAAAATTGCCTTGTAATCTAGAGTTTGAATATCAATGTTCTACCAGACAGCTGAGAGTTGGGTTTTTAGCTCTTACTCAGGGGTGGTAATTTTGGAAACAACTGCCGATTTTAAGAGTGCAGCATATTTAAGATTTTTAAAAATAGAATCATGTGTCAAGTTTTCAGGACTAGCCTTTTCCCCGCAAAAACAATCCATAGGAAACGGTAAAGATTCTAGAAGCCTAGACTTTAGCAATCACGATGTCTTAACGTATGGTTGTATGTAAGCACGTAGTTAAGATAAGCTGCAGTAAGATCAAGTAGGCTAATGTTCATGAAGGCAGATACAGATCTGTTCACATTTAGACTGGACTCATTTGTCAAGACTTGCATCTAGCTGCTGTGGGAGTGTCACCGGGAGGGGAGGGGCGTGGCCTCGACGCGCCCGCCCTCCCATTGGCCGATCTAACCGAGCTGGGAAGTATCGAGTGTTTTATTAACCGTTTGATGGTCAGCTCCTTAAACAATAGTCGTGAAGGTAAACAATGGGCTGAAACGTGAAACGTGACCGGGAGGGGAGCGGGGGGAGGTTTTGTTCTAGTTGCACAATGTGGCGATCGAATTAAGTGCAGCTTTTTGTTTCGCAAGCCGTGGGCTTCTGATTACACGGGCTCGCCCATTTCATTGTTGTGTCGAGGGATTGCTTCAGACCTTTGAATACGCAAGACTCGTTTTTAATTTCAAATCTCTGAAGAAAAGCTTTTGAGAAAGAGTAATCAAATCGTATAAGTATTTTTAGGTTTATGTATGTCTACGACGGTGTGAAGGAGACGCGGGGCGCGGGAGGAAGCGCCAGCGCAGCGAGCGACCGGGGGGCACCGGCCGCCGGCACTGACCACTAGACCGTCCATAACATAAGACGTGTACATACCTATTTATCAAATATCAAATCTGTTACACCATATTTCGGCCGTAGTAAATCAATTTAAAGTCAGTCATCTTTCATTTCTCTCTTGTATCAATCCTGAGCGCATACAAGAAGTGGCGACCGTGACAGGACTACACGAAACAGCAATCTTCGAGAACAAAGGAGCGGACGAGCGGGCGGACCTGAAGCGACCTTACGCATTGGCAAGGTCACTCGGGTCACGTGGAAACAACAAAATCACGCCAGGGGAGTGCACATTCCTTTCTTATCTCCATTATCCTACTTACCTACTTTGATTTGTGTCACTAAGTGTTCCTTTGCTCAAAATCCGTTAAATTAGAATTTTCACGTGCTTTGCTGGCTCACGGGTCGGAAAGTATTTCCGTCTCGTGTGTTCGCAGTAGCTACCTGTAGTAAGGTCATCCTCGCCCACGCGGCAGCGATTGCTGCTCGTGGCAGCGCATTCCAAGCCCACGCGGCACCCTCGCCCACGCGGCAGCAATTGCTGCTCGTGGCAGCGCATTCCAAGCCCACGCGGCACCCTAGCCCACGCGGCAGCAATTGCTGCTCGTGGCAGCGCATTCCAAGCCCACGCGGCACCCTAGCCCACGCGGCAGCGATTGCTGCTCGTGGCAGCGCATTCCAAGCCCACGCGGCACCCTCGCCCACGCGGCAGCAGTTGCTGCGCGTGGCAGCGCATTTCTTTAAAATTTACTTTAACTATATTCTTTTATCATTGTCGCTTATCATCACCGACTTCCTATATTCACCGCAAAGTCATTTACACATTAGATTAGGTAATAAACATTCACGACCATAACCCGTCCGGGGTGGTCTAAGCCTTAATATAGCTCTGCTTCTTTACATAAGCAACATACAAGCGTGCTGCTTTCATTATATAAGTACCGCTTACATACTCCATACGTCATTCATACATTCACGACCATAACCCGTCCGGGGTGGTCTGAGCCTTAATAATAGCTCTGCTTCTTTACATAAGCAACATACAAGCGTGCTGCTTTCATTATATAAGTACCGCTTACATACTTCATACGTCATTCATACATTCACGACCATAAACCGTCCGGGGTGGTCTGAGCCTTAAAATAATAGCTCTGCTTTACATAATCAATATACAAGCGTGCTGCTTTCATTATATAAGTACCGCTTACATACTCCATACGTCATTCATACATTCACGACCATAACCCGTCCGGGGTGGTCTGAGCCTTAATAATAGCTCTGCTTCTTTACATAAGCAACATACAAGCGTGCTGCTTTCATTATATAAGTACCGCTTACATACTTCATACGTCATTCATACATTCACGACCATAAACCGTCCGGGGTGGTCTGAGCCTTAAAATAATAGCTCTGCTTTACATAATCAATATACAAGCGTGCTGCTTTCATTATATAAGTACCGCTTACATACTCCATACGTCATTCATACATTCACGACCATAACCCGTCCGGGGTGGTCTGAGCCTTAATAATAGCTCTGCTTCTTTACATAAGCAACATACAAGCGTGCTGCTTTCATTATATAAGTACCGCTTACATACTTCATACGTCATTCATACATTCACGACCATAAACCGTCCGGGGTGGTCTGAGCCTTAAAATAATAGCTCTGCTTTACATAATCAATATACAAGCGTGCTACTTTCATTATATAAGCACCGCTTAGATATTTCATACGTCATTCATACATTCACGACCATAAGCCCGTCCGGGGTGGTCTGAGCCTTAATAATAGCTCTGCTTCTTTACATAAGCAACAGTCAAGCGTGCTGCTTTCTCATTAGTTACGCTTTCATACTTCAGTCATATATTCACGACCAACACCCCTGTCTGGGAGGGCAGCATCTTGCTACAACTATCTTTTCTTTACGTTTCAAATATAATTTTCCTCGCTTATGCTTTCTTAAAATATAAACCACTGCCCATTTGCATTTCATCTCAAGTTCTCCACTCGCATTATTTGCGCCTGTAAAACCTGCAAGTAGTGCCTCATTTATTTAACATTTGGATTAAAAGGAATATCTGTCAACGATTCCAGGGTCGAGCACCGCCATTCCGTGCAGTTTTTGGACCTCGCGGACTGACCGCGTGCCGGCCGGCACGTTACCTACACATAACCGGTCTGTTGCCGAGCGCTGCTGCAACATACCTACCTACCTGCTTATTGTTTGGTTTGATGCACATTTTCTTTATCTAATTTATTGATTTGTCCATAACTTACTTTCGTGAATATTTTACATTCCTATTCAGTAAACATGTCGGAAGACACTAAAGAATATAAAGATCTTATTAGACAACGAGGTTCAATTAAAGGTCGGTTAACGAACTTTAGAAATTATCTGTCTGGATTAAAATTGATTAGCATTAAAGATGTGACTGATTCACAACTAAAAGAATTGAGCCTGCGAATGGATAGGACTGACGCGTTGCTTTCTGATTTCGAAAAATGTCAAAATCAGATAGAATTGTTGTGTTCGGGACTTGATGAACAATTGATAGAAAGGGAATTAATTGAAAAACAATTCTATTCAAGTGTTATTGATGCGCAGTCTCTAATTGAATCACATCCGTCGTCTATTAAGGTGAAACCTGAAGATACACACCATGCAAACAATAATTCTAGTTCTCATTCGACCCATGATAACATTAATATTAAACTACCTACCATAAAACTTCCATGTTTCGATGGAAACTACTTTAGGTGGTTGGAGTTTCGAGATACTTTCGAATCATTAATACACACTAATGAATCAATCCCTGACATAAACAAGTTCCACTACTTACGATCCTCATTGGAAGGTAGTGCTACTCTTGTAATTAAATCAATTGAATTCACTTCGGCTAACTACCGTGTAGCTTGGGACTTGTTGTGTGAGCGATATAATAACAAAAAAATCTTAATCAATAACCACATGAAGGCATTGTTCAACATTGAATCCATTACAAAGGAATCCCACAGATCCATACGTTATCTTATTGATATTGTTACTAAAAACTTGAGAGCGCTGACTACTCTCGGACAGCCCGTTGACCACTGGGACTCCCTTATTATTTATATGGTATCCACTAAACTAGATCCCACCACTAGTAGAAAATGGGAAGAATACAGGAACAATCTTTCCGAGTTGCCGCTTTTGAGTGAATTTATTGAATTTTTACGCAGTAGGGCTGATATCCTTGAGACCATGCAGGCAAACAAAGGTGATAAACCTAATCAAATGGTTTTATACCAAGAACATAACAAGGGTGATCCTAAAACCTCTGTTCAGAATCATAATAACCACAAATTTTCAAAAAGTTTCTTCACTTCATCATCGAAACCATTTACGCCATGCCTTTTTTGTAACCAGCTCCATAGAATCATTGATTGCAATTCATTCAAAGCTTTATCTCCGGAAAACAAGATAATTGAAGTCATTAAGTTGAACCTTTGCTTAAACTGTTTAAGGAGAGGCCACGATGCGTCTAACTGTCGAGGGAGTTCCTGTAGATTATGTAACCAAAAACATAATACATTATTGCATAAGGAAAACACAGATAACAACGATAACAATCCTAACACAAAATCGTTAGTACCTGTAACGTTGTCAGCTCGCTCTCACGGGCAGGTCCTCCTTGGCACTGCCTTAGTAAAGGTAACAAATCCTGTAAATAAAAATACTTACCTGGCTCGCGCCTTGCTCGACGCTGGCAGCCAATCTTCCTTTATGACTGAAAACCTGAAACTTAAAATTGGTTTAATAAATAAAACCCCCGACTCTTTAACAGTATCAGGTATTAATAACGTAAAGGTACCGATTTCAGATAGATGTGACATCATCATATCGTCCCTAATACATTCCTTCAGCAGAAACCTTAAATGCTTGATTGTACCTGAAATCACAGGCCAGTTGCCTAACGTTCCAGTGGACGCCTCCCAGCTAAACCTGCCTAACCATGCCCAGCTTGCCGATCCTTTTTTTTGTCATCCCTCCGATATCGATTTATTATTAGGTGCGGAAGTCTTCTTTGAAATTTTAGGCTCTGAAAAAATATCTTTAGGTCATAATAAACCTATCCTACAAAATACTACATTAGGATGGGTCGTCGCTGGTCAATTTAGTTCTGTTGGAAGTACCCCTCCCCAGAAAATTCATTGTAACTTCACAAAGGAAATAAATGAAAACCTGACAAAATTTTGGAGTCTTGAGGAAGTTCCAGCTTCAAAGGTACCTCTGTCAGCTGACGATGACTTTTGTGAGGAGCATTTTGTAAGGAATACTAAACGTTTGCATGATGGTAGATTCTCGGTATCTATGCCTATTAAGGAACCCCCCCGCTCGTCACTTGGTGACTCTTATAAATTAGCTGCCAGGCGTTTTTATAGTTTGGAGAAAAAATTTATTAAAAATCCTGCATTCAAACAAAGATATTTCGAGTTCATTAACGAATACGAAGGCCTAGGACACTTGTCGAGAATCGAAAAACCAGAATTCGGATATTACATGCCACATCATGCAGTAATTCGAGACGGCAGTGAAACTACTAAGCTCAGAGTCGTCTTCGATGCATCCGCTAAAACTACAAGTCAAAGGTCTCTGAACGATATTCAGTGTATTGGCCCAGTAGTTCGGGATGAATTATTTAATATTTTAACTAGATTTCGTCAACACAAATACGTCGTAACTGGGGACGTTCAGAAAATGTATCGCCAAATTACAGAAGCCCTTCGTTGCCACATAACCAACCAAGTGTTTTGGTCTGATTCAACTATCACGTTAGGTTGGATCAAGACGCAACCTAAGCTCTTAAAGTCATTTGTATGTAATAGAATCAATGAAATACATGAATTAACCAAACGGGATTCGTGGAGACATGTTCCTACAGATTTTAATCCGGCAGATATGGCCTCGAGAGGCGTAGAGCCGAGTAAATTTATAAATTCTAGTTTGTGGTTGCAAGGACCTACCTTTCTTCTTAAACAGGAGAAGGAGTGGCCTCAAACACCCGACAGTAATGTAACACTACCGGAAATTAAGGTCGTACATACTGTAAATTGTACAGACAATAACATTAACAAACTTAGCACATTAATTAATTTCGAAAAATATTCTAGTTCAACAAAATTAACAAGAATATTCGCTTATGCGGTTAGATTCATAGGTAATACAAAAAAGAAACATTCATTCGGACCCTTAAAAAAATGTGAACTCGACCAGTCTTTCACTTACCTAATAAAATTTGCGCAAGCAGAGTCTTTCCAAGAAGAAATAAACATTATTAAAAAAGGAAAATTACTTACCTCATCCAATTTGTTGCAGTTGTCTCCATTCCTTGACGAAAACGGCGTGCTGAGAGTGGGTGGTCGGCTCAATAACACAAGCTTTAACTTTGAAAAGAAACACCCTATTCTCATAGAGGGAAAGCACCATCTTACAAAACTTCTGATGCAAGCCGAACACCAACGCTCATTGCATGCTGGCCCTCAACTGCTCCTGGCTTCCTTTAGGGATCAGTTTTGGCCTCTCGGGGGAAGAACCTTGGCACGTAAAGTAAGCCGTCAGTGCGTAATATGTACACGTTTCCGAGGGAAAACTACGGAGCCGTTGATGGGCCACCTACCAGCGAATAGAGTGACCCAAAATTATCCTTTTGAAATATGTGGAACTGATTTTGCTGGGCCCTTTCCCATTTCTAGCAAAAAGGGCCGCGGTAACACAATTTCGAAATGTTATATTTGTATTTTTATATGTTTTTGCACAAAAGCTATTCATTTAGAGACTGTTAGCGATCTGAGCAGTAGCGCTTTCATTTCCTGCCTTCGAAGGTTCATTTCTCGTAGAGGAAAACCTAATCGAATTTATTGTGATAATGGTACCAATTTCGTTGGGGCAAACAATGAATTAGGTAGGGCATTACAAGCAGGCATACACTCCATTTACAATTTCACTACAGATGAAGGCATTACATTTAGTTTCAACCCCCCTTATTCTCCGACATTCGGCGGACTATGGGAGGCCGGTGTAAAAAGCACAAAATTTCATCTTAAACGTACTTTAGGAAATGCTAGTTTGACGTATGAGGAGTTGAGCACGCTTTGTACACAAATCGAAGCCGTCCTCAACTCCCGACCCTTAACTCCTTTAACCTCTGACCCACACGACCTTTCTCCCTTGACCCCAGGGCACTTCCTCATCGGGCGGCCATTGACGTCACTGCCCACGCCTCCCGCACCTGCAGAGAAAAAGATCAAGACTCGATATCAGCTGATAGAAGCTCTACGAGAGGGCTTCTGGAAGAGGTGGCATAACGAATACCTATGCGAACTACAAACTAAAACGAAATGGCGCTTTCGAACCGAAAACCTAAAGGAAGGTTCTATGGTAGTTTTCAAAGAGGAAAATCTGCCTCCTTTGAAATGGAAACTAGGACGAGTTCATCGTTTGTACCCTGGAAAGGACGGAGTTTGCCGTGTAGCGGACTTCAAAACATACAGGGGGATCGAGAGGCGTGCAATGAACAAGGTGGTGCCTCTGCCCCAAGAAGATGATATCTTGGAAGCATCTTCAGCAGCTCCTGAAGGCTCTTCAGCTGTTTCCAAGGGGCCCCAGGATGTCTACGACGGTGTGAAGGAGACGCGGGGCGCGGGAGGAAGCGCCAGCGCAGCGAGCGACCGGGGGGCACCGGCCGCCGGCACTGACCACTAGACCGTCCATAACATAAGACGTGTACATACCTATTTATCAAATATCAAATCTGTTAAACCATATTTCGGCCGTAGTAAATCAATTTAAAGTCAGTCATCTTTCATTTCTCTCTTGTATCAATCCTGAGCGCATACAATGTATTTATCTATGATTGCCTATGTAAACATAATCTATAAGAATGTTCTAGAGACGTATACCTATATTTTTTGTATGTAGGACTTTGACTAATTATTATAAGGACTAGCCTTGCGGTAGCATTTCCCCTCTGCCACGGTATAAGCACAATTGATCTTGTGCATTTACATTCAATTTTACACCTTATCACTAAACGAGACAGCCTATAATTGCGAAATAATAACTTCGAACTTAGAACGTTTGGGGTTCACACGAGACTACTTTTCATGATTTTTAACATTCAAAATTAGAATCTAAAGTTATGGGGAATAAAATCCAAAGTTGCGGATTTCATGTTAGTTACCTCGCCCCCGGCAAAAAGTGGCAGAGATATTTGTTAGTAGAATTACACGCGTAACCAGTCCACATATAAATAGTCAAAGATGTAGGAGTAATTTCTACAACTACTGAATCGGTTATAAAATTCTCTCACTAGTAGAAAGCTGCACTATACAGGGTCCTTCTTAATAAGCTGACACTTTAAGGGGATGATCAGACCATCAAACTGAACAACTTTCTCTATGGGACCAACATCGAAATCGCGAAAAATAAATCAGCTCTTCCATACAAAATTGTGAACCTACTCGAGCCAAATGTATGGGACAGCTGATTTTTTTTTCACGATTTCGATGTTCGTCCCATAGGGAAAGTTGTTTAGTTTGATGGTCTGGTCATTTGCTAAAAAAGTGTCAGCATATTAAGGAGGGCCCTATATGTCCACGCGGACGAAGTCGTGGGCATTAGCTAGTATTACAAAAAATTTAGGTAGGTAGGAATTAGACCAAAGTTAGCATCTCCAATAAAGTCAGGAGCAGCATAGCAACCCAAAGAGACCAGGACATTTTAAATTCTGCGCTTGGAAAATTCCAACAATTATTTTCAGGACAGGACAGGTGACGAATTCCGCTTCGAAGACGAACGATTATTATATTTTGTGACAGTTGTCAGTGACAACGAAGACTGCCAATCACTTTTATATCGCCTTTTTTACGTGTTCGGTCCCAAATAAGAAGGGGACCCGAATAAGGAGAGTCCAGATATTAATGTACAGGGTCCTTCTTAATATACTGACACTTTTTAAGGAGATGATCAGACCGTCAAACTGAACAACTTTCTCTATGGCACCAACATCGAGATCGAGAAAAAAAAACAGCTCTTCCATACTAAATTGCAAACGTAGGTACCTACTCTTGCCAAATGTATGGGACAGCTAAATTTTTTTCTGCGGTTTTGATGTTGGTCCCATAGAGAAAGTTGTTCAGTTTGATGGTCTGATCATCCCCTTAAAAAACTGTCAGCATATTAAGAAGGACCCTGTAGAAACAATAGAACACCATGTTTAGTAGGCAAACATGGTTTTCTATATACAAGTTCTGTATACTAAGTTCTGTATACTAAGTTCTGTATACTAAGTTCTGTATACTAAGTTCTGTATACTAAGTTCTGTGTACTAAGTTATGTATACTAAGTTCTGTATACTAAGTTCTGTATACTAAGTTCTGTATACTAAGTTCTGTATACTAAGTTCTGTATACTAAGTTCTGTATACTAAGTTCTGTATACTAAGTTCTGTATACTAAGTTCTGTATACTAAGTTCTGTATACTAAGTTCTGTATACTAAGTTCTGTATACTAAGTTCTGTATACTAAGTTCTGTATACTAAGTTCTGTATACTAAGTTCTGTATACTAAGTTCTGTATACTAAGTTCTGTATACTAAGTTCTGTATACTAAGTTCTGTATACTAAGTTCTGTATACTAAGTTCTGTATACTAAGTTCTGTATACTAAGTTCTGTATACTAAGTTCTGTGTACTAAGTTATGTATACTAAGTTCTGTATACTAAGTTCTGTATACTAAGTTCTATATACTAAGTTCTGTTTACTAAGTTCTGTATACTATACCTTCGTAATAGTATCTAGTATAGTACGGACTAGGAACATTGTTTCTGGCTGCTACACAGTATTCTAGTTTATGATAGTAAACGCATTTAACGGATCCAGTTACAACTGAAATGGTACCTTCTCGCTAAAGCCGGTGTAATGGCAGAGATCATCGTGCTCTTAAATCAGAACCCTTCCATAATCCGCAGTTGGTTATGCAGCCTCCATTGCCTCACCAACACGGTCGGGAGATAAATGCCTCTCGGACGAACATAAAGCAGAACAGTAAATGTTTGTAATATTTTAGTTTAGTGCTAGAGCTGCCATGCGCAAGAGTTGATATATTGGTGGTGTGGTGGTACGTTGCTGGTAAAATGATGCTACTAGATGAAATACTGCAAAAACGTTTTATTTGAGGAAAATAAATTCTTGAAGTGGATTAGTGAAATATAAAAATGTTTCAAATATTATCCTACTAATATTATAAATGCGAAAGTTTGTATGGATGGATGTATGTTTGTTACTCTTTCACGCAAAAACTACTGAACTGATTTTTATGAAACTTGACACACAGATAGAATATGATCTGGATTAACACATAGGATACTTTTTTAAGGTCTACGTAGACGGAGTCGCGTTACAGCTATGTTGTGCTATTTCGAATCAATTAAAAGATTGAAAAATTAAGTCTCTGGCGGGACTTGAACCCGCACTCTTCCAAACCGGGGATTTGCGTTATTCTAGTTCGCCACCGAGCCTACTACCCAGAGAACAAAATGCTCTATCTATTGCGTCTCGGATAACGCAATTCCCCGGACTTATTTTTCAATCTTTAAATTGATACATAAATGTAGGTAGTCTATAAATAATACAAACACTTTTTTTGAGAGATGGACTTAGCTTAGATATTGGGTATTGCTATTATTGTGATAATTTGTACGAGAATATCTTAACCAACCCAACTGGACTAATATGGCACAGAAAAGAGATGAATGATGATGACACTTCGGGTTCCTGAACCAGCACAGTACCTAAGTAAGTCAGTAAGTAAGAATATCACAGACTATCTCTCAGAGAATGTAGTTATGATCAATTACTTCATGAAATACTTATTAGTTCAATTCAATTCAATTATACTCTATTTCACACTAAAATAGAACAAAAATTTTAATAAAGATAAAGAATTACAAGTAGGTAAGTACAAAAAAAATGGTTAGTTGTAGGATGGATGGAAATGACAATCTTATTACAATAAGGGTTCCCCGAATAAAATACTAAGAATTGACTACTACGAGAATAGCTAAAAAATATTATTTTTGAAATATATGTAGGTTGTTCGGAAAAGTCGCATTCAAGTTGCATTCAAATAACAATTTTGCGATCGCGTTGATGTCGTTTGCTCTACAGTTTGAGTCGTTATTTTGTGATAGGAAAATATTTCTATCGTTCTCTATTTAGGTATTTACTATTATATTCGTTTTGACAATAAGATGTATTCTTAAAATAAACATTTAATCAAATCATACTGTATGGTGTTATTCTATCCCTCTTATGTACCTTTGACTAATTATTATAAGGACTAGCCTTGCGGTAGCATTTCCCCTCTGCCACGGTATAAGCACAATTGATCTTGTGCATTTACATTCAATTTTACACCTTATACCACTAAACGAGACAGCCTATAATTGCGAAATAATAACTTCGAACTTAAAACGTTTGGGGTTCACACGAGACTACTTTTCATCATTTTTAACATTCAAAATTAGAATCTAAAGTTATGGGGAATAAAAATCCAAAGTTGCGGATTTCATGTTACCTCGCCCCCCGCAAAAAGTGGCAGATATGTTTGTTAGTAGAATTACACGCGTAACCAGTCCACATAATAAATAGTCAAAGACTTATACTTAATAATAAAGGCTTTCAAGTATATATTTCACACATCAAACGATTTCAAATGCCAGGAAATTTTCCGTTGCATTTTTAGAGTTTAGAAAGTACGGTTATCCTCACAATTAAGTACGTGAGTCGACTGCGCCGGCGCTGATGGACGGAGCAGATCTGCGCGCGCGCCGCATACTAACCGCCCCTAATGCGCAGGATTGCCCAAAGCTGCTCAGTGCTCTCGAAAGAACAAAACAAATTCGTAACATCTCTGCCGTAATCATGTCTTTCACCACGATTTATGAGCACGATACTTTTAGTCATATTTTATTTTTATGTAAATAAAGTTCGCGTCGTGAATGCGAACGATGTGTCGGTTGAGTGAGTGCCGTGTAAGCGTGTCTGCTTTGTCACAGCAAACTATTTGCAGTAATGTTTTAAAGAAGCTTAAAGCTATTAAGGGTCTATATCGAAAAATAATTGAAGTGAAATGCTCATATTACTGCCTGATGCGAGAGAAAGAGATGGGTCCTGCGCTCGCCTGAAACGGTACAAGCGTAAAACAAACTTTATTTAATTGTGATTGTACTATTTATGTAAGTTCATTTCTGCTCTAATCAAACTTTATAAAATATCAATCTCTTTTTTTAAATCAAGTCTCGTGTTTCTGTTATTCACCGTTTAGCAGTTCCAAGCGTTTATCGATAAAGACGGAGGCTACTTTGGCTTATTTTTCTATCGAGAAAATATCTCTTAATCGTGTTTTGGCTTTTATCAAAACTTCAATTATATGTTCAATTTACACATATCCGCAAATCATACTCCTATATTCACATATCCTCCTTTTTTCACATATCCTCTTAATTACTACAGGTGATTGCGACAAGGTTCTAAGATAGCCTTATTATATCAAACCCTCATTCGCGAAACCCAAGAAAGTGCTGCAAAAAGGGTTGTTAAACAAACTTAAATCCAGCGATATCGTTATCAAATGTATTGGTACTTAAATAAAGTAAAAGATAAGAAGATGGGAGTAAGGGAGATAACCGTTTAATTTCGCTTATCTTAATGAAGGCATCACAAGTGCTAAATCTCAGTTAAGTTCACCCCAGGGTTCTGCTGCCTCTTGTGTAAAGTCAGCGTGATGGTACTATATCGACTTTTCCTAGTGGAGGCTGGAGAAAATAAAAGAGATATAGTTTAAAAATTACAATTCGAATCAGAAAGTGCATGCCTGTTAAAATGCCATATTCGATTGAAAATGTTATATTCGATTAATTTTGCGATGAATTTCCAATTCATTGTCATCATCATCAGCTTTGAATACATATCTATATAACTATGTCCTGCTGCAGGGCACAAACCTCACAAAAAAGGGTAAGCGAAAGTTATATTCCACGACGCGGTGCCAGTCGGTCTCCTCGTTCCAGTCGGTAGAAATCAATTATGTTTTGGTAGAAATACCAGCTTCCAGGACCAGGGACGAATACCTGTTAGAAGAAGAATAAGGCTTAAGAATTTATGAGAATGGTTCGATATGAAAACCACCTTACTGTTTAATGTAGCAATCTCCAGGGTCCGAATAGCTCTAATGACAGCCAACTACCAGTAAGAGATGACCAAGAAGATCCTACTTTTAAAATCTGACCGACCTTCAATGGTTGGTTCAATCAAATCCAGTTGTGGGATTTACTTCAAGCTAAACTTTAATAGTCCAGACCCTCAGGCAGCTACCGCTACTATCATATAAAGTTAATTGCTCTGATAGTACGACGCCTGCGCCAGCGCACGTCTCGTATGTACGGCCGAAGATTTATGGTAATGAATGTGCACCGTGTTGGCGATGCGATGCCGTCCTGAACCGAACCAATAAATATGTTTGTAATTGCACCAATAAAGATGCAATTAGTTGTTTACTCTCCTAATGATGACGTAGCGAGGATTAAACTGTTGTTTAAGGCTAATGCGCGCTGCATATAAACGAAGTCTAGTTATATTTTCAATACTAACTAATTAAAGTCAATGAAATTTTGCAGAAAAAATCTAGCAACAAATCTCTATGCTGTATGGTTTCAGATTTTTGTTAAAATATACAGTTTCAATGCTAGGATTATAAAATATATATAGGTTTTTATATATACAACGTGTTAATGAATTAACGCAAAACTAGAAAGTAGTTTGTTTAGAATCGAGAGCAGAATCGAATTATCAAGGTTTCAACATAGGTTACATTTTTCAAAATATTAAATAATTTGCTTGTAAAATTAAAAAAATTCTGAACTCGATGTCAACCCACCGCACAGGCACACTCAGCCTATTCACTACCAAAACAAGATTCTTAAAATGTATCCATAAGCACGTTAGCGCTTTCATTCATTGCTGAAATGATAACAAATCATTTGTGCCTCAAAACTTAAAATGCGAATAACTTTAAATTTTACCTATAAAAAAAATTAAATTATTGTTTCAATCTAATTATTTTGTTATCAATCAGTTGGAGTGTATGAGGTTTTGCGCTTATTCATTAACACGTTGTATAGAATAAAAAAAAAATGCTAGGATTAATGTAAGATTTGTATAAACATTTTTGAGGCACTGTAACATTAAAACTATACATTTTAACGAAAATCTGGCAACATACATGCCTAGAGATTAGTTTCAAGATCGCTTTTGAAAAATTTCATTGACTTTAATTGGTTAGTATTGAAAATATAACCAGACTTCGTTTGAATGGAGTGCGCCAACGGTAATATAATAACGGTAAGCACCGAAGAAAATGATATCTTCATACAACAAACTGAAAACATTTTTAATTGACCTTTCTAAACTAAATTATTACAGAAATCATGGTTTTGGCTTTGAGCTTGGATTATAGGTTTCGATTTTACTGAGAAATCGGTTAATTTTTGTGAAATAGATGATGTTGGCGTCACTATGTGGAAATTGAAATGTTCATGCTCAAAACTCATGAAATTCAAAGAAATTGAAAGCTGCAAACCATAGTTAGCTCTATTCTTATATTGATTCATGAATATGTTAAGTTTTGTGTCTTCTCCAGGCTCTCCGTCTTTCATACATAGATGTCTATAGAGTAGTTAAAGAAAGTTGACTATCGATTGAAGATTATGTTTCAGAAGTGTTCATCAACTTTTGTTGCCGACCATAGTATCGTTTTCGCTATTAATTAACCACGGATCTAATAATACGTTTTAATCTTTATCGCAACTTACAGATAAATCAGTGTGCAACAATGTTACTTTCCGTAATGTTTCAACACAAGAGAGTTACAACTCACACATAACTCCTAGTTGTGAGTGACGTCATTCAATCCATGATAGGTAATATTGCGCGAGCGCCTCCATATCCGACTAACAACTTTATTAATCGGCGCATAGATCTCACGCTTCAATGATAACCGACCCTATCTAATAAGGATAACTCTCCAATTACGGTTTACTTATTACATCGGAATTACAAGTGTAATCACATCCTTATAGAGAAAGAAATATGGCGGCCAGTCTGCGGCGAGTGCGCGCGGCGAGCGGACGTGCGGAGCGGAGCGTGAGCCCGGGTTATGTTAAATTATTAGCACTATTAATATCGAGTACGACCTTAATTGGTCAGGCGCGGTCACGACGTAATTACTGGACTGGGAGACTGATGATTTTCCTCATTGGCGGGTCGTACCCCGCGGGGGGCATCCCCCACGATTTATAAAGCACTTTATTGATAGTGCGCTGTATAATTGAGTATGTCGGGTTCGAGACGCGCCCGTCGACCCGCTGATAGATTTATCTGCCGATCGATCCGCACTGTCGTTGAAATGTTTACTGCGGTGCTTACCTTTCTTTAATGTAATGCGTGACTCTCTGATTGACATACTTTCGTCGTTTATCTACGGCTTGCAGCTGGCGCATGCCTGTCTAAAGGCTAGGGCACATTAGACAGTCTACGTGAAACTCACAAACAGGAAGCTGGAAATAGGTATTGTTTATACTTGGAGTACAGACTACCTTACCAGCGGTGAAACATGAAAATACTCCTTGGCGGTCGGTTCAATCTTCTTTTGTACGCTTTCATCGGCGTTGTTGGTTTGCCCCTTTATCTTTATCATGATTTATTGTTAATTGAAACTTAAAGAAAACCTGTAATTAGTTTCATGGCATCTCTTTAGAAAGTATTAATTTCAGCAAAATACATAGTAATTCCTCTCGTAGGTTCTAGTGATCGGAGTATTGGATTTGAATTCCCAATATCATTACCGATTTGGACTACAGCGACCGGTACAATGTAACAACTAATAAAAATAGGCAGGTACGCTGTATATTTTAATGCAGGTATGTTTTAATCGTTTTTGCTAAAAACAGACGCACTCTGATCTCTCGTCCTTCTCTGATGGAATGGGAAACCGCAACAATCCAGACGGGTGTCGTAAGTAGCAGCTAATTCCTTCTGGGATCCTTAACATTTATCTGATGTCGTCGACACGTGGTAGCCGGTTATATAGCCATGGCATCCGATCCCGATCGGATGCAGCATCGGTGCATCGGTGGGTCGTGAGTGAGATGGGTGTGCGGGTGGGTCGTGAGTGAGAGGGGTGGGTTGGTGGGTCATCGGTTACGGTATAAGATATGTTGAAGATTCCTGAAGGAATTAGCTGCCAATTAAGATACCCGTCTCGATTAGTGATATTCGAAGCAGGATTTGAGTAGTTAATATTCTAAAACACAAATTTCCTTTTGTATTCTAGTCTTAAAACAGCGCAGCAAGTAGAAAGCAGCGCTCCCGCTGCGCCAATCAGCGTTGTGTTATAGCTATCGGCGCATGCGCATCTCGGGTCGCAGCTCGAGCGCGCAGCCGCAAATTCGGACGTCCTGTTGTGATACACGTAGACATTTTCCACTTGATTTATTTAACTAAGATAAGATAGAGAAAAATAGCGAAAGTGGAACTAACTAACCTTGGTACAAAACTTGCATTTACCATATCCTCTTCACCACAAAATATTCAGCATAATATTTAATCAACATCATCCATACAGGTTTATGCGCCACATTGTAGGAACAGCCCTCTTATTACGGATAGAAGGAGTGGGTCACACTCCACCACGCGGCGCAGTACTATTGCATAAACTCGTTCAAGAGTGATATTTTTGAATCTCACGTATCCTAATTCATACACGAAAGTGATGCTAAAATAGCACGATGCAGTTACACGAATCGTTGCTGAATATTCTGAAAAAATATGACAATACCATATTTATTGACCTTTAGACAGGAACATTAATTCTCCTACTACAAACTATAGTTTACTTTCATATATCTGTTTAAATATTAAGAAGTTGAAGAAGCCACTGTCACAGTATGGACGACTGACTTTCTAAATTGCTGGTTAACAATAAACGGCAAATAGTTGTCGCGTTTAGACTGAGCTTTTTATATCGATGCACAGACGCAGGTCGAGGGTCGCGCAGTGATTGACCATTGTTGTCAATGCTTCGTGTTCCGGTAATTACGTGCTTTGACCAGACCTCTCTTAGCCCAGTCGTTTAACAGTTTGACCCGAGACTTTAGAATATTTTTTTTTTCGGTATATCATTTAAGAGCCAATTTGAGCCCAGAAATATACAAAAAATAAAAATAAATCTGGTCGGCAAAACCCCAAATTAAAAATCTTTCATTAATCTCGTTAAAAAAAAACCTGATGGTAAACTTTTTGTTACAAATTTAAATCTTTTCTTTACTGTCTATTATACACACTTCAAACACGGAGTAAATATTTTTGTTTACTGAAAGCTTTGAAAAATACATTAGTATTTTCTAATATACAGGGTTCTTCTTAATATACTGACACTTTTTTAAGGGGATGATCAGACCATCAAACTGAAAAACTTACTCTATGGGAGCAACATCGAAATCGCGAAAAAAAAAGCTATCCCATACATTTGGCTTGAGTATGTTTGCAGTTTTGTATGAAAGAGCAGATTTTTTTTCGCGATTTCTATGTTGGGCCCATAGAGAAAATTGTTCAGTTTGATGGTCTGATCATTACATTAAAAAAGTGTCAACGTATTTAGAAGGACCCTGTATATTTCATAATTTTTTAAATTTCTATGGCTATTTTATTGCTCAAAAGTAATTTAAATTGAATGAGTGCATTTTTAATTTGATATTATTATATTATGTTAAAAGCATTCCGGAAGATACAATTTCGATTTCTACGTAGCGATTTTGTTTTTTTTTGTTTTTTCAGGTTGTCTTTTTGTTACTAAATCGTGCCGGTTAGTTTAAAAGTCCCATACATAATTACTTTCCATCCCTCCAAACAAAACTCCGTAAATTGACTGGGCTATCTGTCCGCGCGCCGTGCGCTGGCGCAGTCGATCCGGCTCGACGGACCATTTTGTAATTTGGACGGTAGATCTCTCGATAGATAGCGATTAAAAAGGAACACAACAAGCAGTGTTTCATTGTTGATCATTGTTTGTACGAGATGTTGAGTGTTGGTCGATGCGCAGGCTCAGGTCAAGTGACGCAATCTCCGATCGATCACTGATAGTGAGTAGCTAAAAGGTTAGGGTACCAATATGCTGCACCTATTACTTACACAATGTTAGATCTGAACTTTATTTCACTGTCATCTTGGGAGTTGAAGCACGAGTTTACTATTGTAGTATAACAATCAGCGACTTGGAAACAGATGAAGGTGTAAGATGGATTTAGTCGTTTACGCAGTTTTCAAGAAATGTGGTGATACACACACAACCGCTTAGTTTAAAAATATATAACTGGTCAAGTGAGAGTCGGGCTACTCGCGCACCGAGGGTTCCGTGCCACACCACCACACAACATAATATTTACTTACATGCCGGTTGTCACAATTTTAATTCTTTTCTTTACTATTCAGTTTTATTTTCTCCGGGACCGACTCACACTTGGTTGGTTTTTATTATTTGTTGTTATATTGTAGAGTTTGCTCTATAATCACACCAAGTTTGACGCTCGTATGTATGACCGTTTTTACGATAGAGCGAGAAGAAAAAACTAGTTTCTTGTATGAGGACCAATCCGCTGAAATAACGCATATTCTGTGAAGATTTCAATTGTCTAGCTATTATGGTTCAAAAGTTACAGCCCTAAATAGGTAGGACGGACAAGCGGAGGGACGGACAACGTAAGCTTAGTAATAGAGTCCCGTTTTCACCCTTTGGGTACGGAACCCTAAAAAGATATTTATTCAGTTCAGTAACTGAAAGGCAATAGCTATAGCAGAGCTGATAGTATGTGTCCAGAAACACAAGAAGCAGAGTATAATAGTATAAGGCTAAAAACAATTGAGCAGCCATTCAAAGTTATCAATACAAACAGTAAATTGTTTTGGCGTATTTAATACGTTAGAAAATACATATTATATTTGAGCTACAAAGTAATGCATCGTTTGTTTAGATATCTGTACCGTAGAGGTTTCTAAGAACAATAATATTACCAGAGCAGTTGACATAACACTCGAATCAAGTTGTTGGCCGTTGTTTGAATAAGAAGTGAAGGAAGTTGGATGTCGTACAAACAATGTCACCGTCGATGAAGTATCCATGTGGGTCTAGGCTGATGACGATGAACTTCCAAGCTTCCAGACTTCACTTTCCCATAGCGCTTGTTAGTTTATCCACACCACACTCTACGTCATACTGGACAGAGTTTCTATGCTAGTGAAACGTGGATATTCTGTGGTTTCAGAATATCTCTGACTACCCCCTCGGGGAATATAGTCGTGAGCATACGCTTAATAGGCACGACTTTCCTATTGCAGAAGTCCTCTGTAAGAAAGCATATTATAAACTGGATGATTATTTAAATGATCAAAATGCTTGGGTCTGAGGTCACTAGCTTATAGTTTATTTACTTTACTGTATAGTATCAATTATTTTATTAAATAGACTATGTATTATTGTATACATAACTTTAGCTTAAGAATTTATATTGTAATAGTTATTAAGTCGTGTTATGTTGTAGAGTTTCTGGCCGCATCTTCTCTACAGCGACAACACGTTCCGACGCGGTGGTAGCTTTAAAAAAAGATTTGACGTTTGATAAGTGTGCTGTAAGCTCCTATATTGAATAAAATTATATTGAATTGAATTGAATTGAATTGCATCTTTATCGTCTCGATTAGGTATGCCATTATAAACTTAACAGTTTTTTAACCTAAAGCTCCTTATCTGGATAAACTTATATATTTACAGAATCGTTATATAAACACATATAATCACGCCTAAGTCCCTCTAGGGCAGGCAGAGACAATTTGATCGCCACAAGCGAACTATTCTTACACACATATTTCGCCTCTACAACATCTATAGGTCTTTTCTTGTATGCTCGTGTTCCAGGTACAATTTACTTGGCCCTTTTTCAGTGCGCATCAGATTTGATAAGTGTGTATGTTTTATGCATTGTTTAGTAGGCCTTGATAATAGAAATGCAAACATCTTTAACTATGACTCCCACGGAGAAAGGGGTTGGTATTAACTTACACTTAACTATGTACATAGGTAACAATAGCAATCAAGATAAAATATCGATCACATTCAATATTATTGTTAGACATTAAAACTAACAACGAGAGCAGTTATTCAAACGATTCCCCATAATCTCCGACATGACTTTCCAATCAGTGTAATGTGTGATCCGTTGGCTGCGCGAGCGCATGCGCGTGGCCGTGGGTTCGTGTGACACGCGACACTCGCGAGCTCCGTGGCCTGTAGGGTGGTCCACCGTTTGGACTGTGTTGATAGCTTTCTAGGGTTAAAATAGAGGTTAATTGCCTTTAACTTTATGAGCAGATAGTTGTAATGTAGTCCATGTTTGTTGTTAATTAGGGAGATCGCTTTTTAACCGACTTCAAAAAGGAGGAAGTTCTAAATTTGACTTGTGTATGTTTTCTGTATGCTGACTTTTTTAAGGACATGATCAGAACATCAAACTAAACAACTTTTTCAATGGGACACCTAACATTGAAATCGAGAAATAAATTGCTTTATAATATGAATGGATCTCATTGATAGTTGAATTGGAAGCCGGACGGAAGAATGAATCCAGGTATCTGTGCGAGATAGCGAGGCTGTGAGCGAGGCAAAAATCCACCAATAGCTCGATCGTTCGATCGTGTCATTCTATTGATGGTGAATCAAATGCTTCAAGGTATCAAAATGCTTGGGTCTGAGTCTCACTAACTTATAAATACTGTATAGTATCAATTATTTTATTAAATAGACTATGTATTATTGTATACATAACCTTAGCTTCAGAATTTATGTTGTAATAATTATTAAGTCGTGTTATATTGTAGAGTTTCTGGCCGCATCTTCTCTACAGCGACAACACGTTCCAACGCGGTGGTAGCTTCAAAAAAAGATTTAACGTTTAATATAAATTATGTTGAATTAGATTTTTGTGCATTTTTTCCTCGTTATTTCGCACAACTCTAATGGAAAGTCAGCCTAAGATCAATAACAAACAAACGACTTACCCTTATTTCTTATCATCATAATCATCAGCATACATCCGTTTCACTGCAGGGCATAGGCCTACCCTCAGGGAGCCTTCTTTTCTGTACGGGGTAATCAAAAACGTTCAGCTAAATACACACATACCGGTCAAAATCATAACCCTCTTTTTTGCTTCGCCGGAGTCGTGTAAAAATTATCATAACTAAATCCTTTCGTCTTCCGCTACATATCCTGGTACATAAGCCTCCAGTGACCTCGTCGACATTTCAAGCACCACGACCCAGACCAACCAGACCTCGGTACAAGATATCGACCGCAGATAGCCCGGCACCACACTAGCGCTGCGGCTACGGACAGACAGACAGACAAAGCAAATTAAACGTTCCGTTAGTAACTGTTAACCGCAAGGGGTTCTGTGAGGTGGAAACATACGGTGAAAGAATTAAGGCGGACCCATTGCGAGTCAGTTTTATAAGCACTGCAGTACTTGCGTCTCCTTAAATTTAAAGTCGGTCAAAGATTTGTTTTCCATACAAAACCTGTTGTTGAACTACATTAAATATACGTTTTTCAGAAAAAAAGGCTCTGGATCAGGTGATATGTATCTTTATGAAACTTTAAATTAAAAACTGCTACAATTACGAGTGCCTATTTTGAATCCGGAATGACTTCAATCAACATTATTCATCATTCATCAATTCCTTGTGGGTAAAGCTAGCAACACGGTACTAAACGTTGGCTGACCACGTCTTTAATATGAAATACAGAGTATAGGAAACCAATACGAAATAAGCAAAGTTTTTGACAGCAAACATTCATAATTTTACTGCTATAGGCTACGGCCCCGATCATCTATGACCAATGCATGAAATAAACTTTATTTCACCAATAAGATGAGAAGGTACATACGGATCATACCTCACCATGCAGGACCAGTTCGGATAAGTGGAAACAAGCAAGCAAAGTTCGGATAAGATAAGATTTGACGGCCCGGTAGCTAAGCCTGTAGTGAACCTGCCTGTTCAAGTGTGCCTGTCGCGGGTTCAAATCCCGTAAGGGACACATATTTGTATCATGAATTAAAATATTTGTACCTGAGTCATGGTTGTTTGTATCTATTTATGTATTCTATATCGTTGTCTAATTAACATAATACAAGTCCAGGCTAGGTTCTGGTACTTTAAATGTGACTAGATAATTTGTGTGGCAATGTCCAAGATATTTATTTATTTATTCATAAGTGTAAAGAATTATCCGAATTGTCTTCTAGAGACGTCGCGGTAACTAATGAAGTATAGAGCCGTGTGTATACAATCGAAGAGGTTCCTTCAACTGTCGGCTCTTGACTCCAGAGGCTCGAAGTGGAAGGTCGAGGCTAATACTCGACGTGTTTGCCGCTAACTGGACAATCGCGCTGATTTATTGTTTTATACCTACTTTATCGTCACCGCTCTGCGCCCGCACAGTTGTTAACGTGCGTTCTACATTTGAAATCCCTTTGAATAGTGGATTTTTCGTCTGTATTACAGAGTAATAAGAGTTTTGAAACGGGACGTCTTAGGAAAATACATTTGAAATATCATATTTATTGCATACTCGAGTGTCGGATGACCCCGGGCTAGGTGTGCGCAGGCGCATTATGGCAGCCATTAAACCGTCAGGTTAATTGTACAGAATATTGTTTAGAACTACGGGTGATAGATCTGCATACCCATTTGAAACGTTTTTATAGTTTGATTGAATGATTTTCAATCACTTTGAAAACCGTTTATGTTGATAATCTATTCTAACTATAGTCATTGATTGCCCTCTAAAGCTGGGTCCACACGCGTATTCTTTACTAAGATGCGTATCATAGTTTCAGTAACACATTGTAAAATATATCTTTTTAACTATTTTATTAATATTCGTGACGATAGCCATTGTGAGGTAACGGCTTAAAATGGACCACTAGAGTTTCGTATGACGCGAATAGTGGTAAGGTATCTTATGCAGTGTTTCTTAGGGCGAAAAGCTGGTCCCCCCTTTTACCACTTGACACATCTCCTTCCAATCTGAATCCTTCAAAATGTTAAATGTGAGTATAACTACAAACGCACGCTTTAAAAGATATTTGGTAGTTGTAGCAAAGCTTCTTCTAACCTCCACGGTATGTATGGCTTTTGGGTTGTGAGTTTATGTCTGTATGACAGATGATACTTCTCTTGCTATTGCCTAAAACAAAATGGTGTAAAGATAGACACATAATTTCGTGAAAAGTTCTTATTTGAGTTTTTGTTTGAAGGGCTTCGGTGGGATTAAATTAAATTTAATTTATTAAATCTCAACAAGAACATAGATTGAAACCCCTAGCTCTTAATCTAGATGCCTGAACCCTAGAAACTATTGCCTTCCCAAACAATAATTAAATCGAAGCAAAACATAGTACATAACTTTAAATGATCATGGACAGATACAACGTGTGCACGCAGCTTAATTCGGATTTAAACAAATTATATGCAAAGTGTGTACGATAGTGATGTATTAAGTTGTAGTAATATATTGATGGTTAAATAAAATTAAAGAGCGTAGGCGTGTTGCGGAGCGTCGCGGGCTTTCAATCGTGCTGAGGGTCTGATGTAACAATGTTTTTTTTAACGGTATCACTAACTCCCCATATAACCGGGTCTAACTGAAAAGATTTCGTAGGTACAAACACTAGCGTATGAATACATACACTTTTTTAAGGGGATGATTAGACCGTCAACCTGAACAACTTTCTCTATGGCACCAACATCGAAATCGCGAAAGAAAAATCTGCTGTTCCATATAAAACTGCAAACCTACTCGAGCCAAATGTATGGGACATCTGATTTTTTATCGAGATTTCGTTTGACGGTCGGACCATCCCCTTAAAAAAGTATCAGCATATTAAGAAGGACCCTGTATAGATGGAGGATGGGGATGAGAGGATGGAGTCTATATTCTTCCATCAAGCTAGTAGCGAAAAAGACGAGTTTGAAACAGTTTTATTTGTAATTGACTGCTAATTTTTGCTAGAATATTCTTATATTAATATTGCGTGGAAGCTGCTTTCAAGACAATCGGCTTTGTCTAGCAGCTTCGAAGGGATCTCAACCAATATTACACATAGGAATATCGATTTCTTTATGAGGCGAATAAAGTATCAAATTATACATAATTTCCGTGACTAGACTGACAGACAAAGCACAGCCTCGATAGAACCATGACATTTGGAATACCTATAATATTATAAAGAAATGAAATGGGGTGTACTTATGGAAAATGGAAATTCACGCGCACAAAGTCGCATGTAGTCGTTTATTGTAATAACGTTTCTGACCACCCCAAAAGGGAAAGTATATAGTCGTATGATTTATGTTATCTAGTTAATTATAATGAGCTCAGACATTACTGGCATTAGCTAGTATATCTAGTCTACCGATCGTAACTATTTAGTGCCAATCTCATTTATGAAGGAAGTAATATAATATTAACAAACTTCATTAGGTGGGAGGTGTTCCCCCTCACCCCGCACCTCCACCCCGGGGCACTTGTCGGTAACCAATTATTTGATACAATCAGATAATGGCCGGCAGGCCGCGGCGCGGGCGCAGCCGGGCGCGAGTCTTGTAGCATTGGGTTAATTGGAACTGCCCTCTAAAATAACTATATTGTTTTTATTAGTTAAAGTACGATAGTTTATTGTTTAACTATTACGTTGTATTAGAGTAATTTTTAGGGTTCCGTATCCAAAGGGTGAAAACGGGACCCTATATTAACTATTCATAAGCCTACGCTGTCCGTCTGTCCATCTGTCTGTCCTACATATTTAGGGCTGTAACTTTTGAACCGTAATAGCTAGACAATTGAAATTTGCGGCGGATTGCTAAAAATAATTAAAATGTCAATAAGTCAAATGTTAAGGATCGGTCCTCATCTAAGAAACCAGTTTTTATCAAAGTTTTTTCATCTCGCTCTATCGTTAAAACGGTAATACATACAAGCGTCTAACTGGGTGTGATTATAGAGAAAACTCTATAGTATAACAAAAAATAATATAAACCGGCCAAGTAGGACGGAAGTGGGACGACTACCCCTACTGAGGTCCGTGGTCCAACGAAGAGCAACAACGCTACATATTTTATTGTCTTAAGAGGATATAATTCGGAGCGCGCTCCATACACACGTACTATGGTGATATTTTCAATACTAACCAATTAAACTCAATGAAATTTTTCAGAATCAATCTAAAAACAAATTTCTATGTTTGTATAGAGTCCGATTTTCGTTAAAATGTATAGTTTTAAAGTTACAGTGCCTCAAAGATTTCCATACAAATCTTAAATTAATCCTAGCATTGAAACTGTATATTTTAACGAAAATCTGACTCCATACAAGCATAGATATTTGTTTCAAGATTGTTTCAGCAAAATTTCATTGACTTTCATTGGTTAGTATTGAAAATAACACCATAGTACGTATGTATGGAGCGCGCTCCGAATTATATCCCCTTAAGGCCGTACCGCCCGATTTTACGGTAAAATTGGGAAACTTTATTACCATTTTATACATTAACTATTGCACTGTTTAAGCAGAAAAGCTGAACAATCTACAGGTCATGAGAAGTGATTTGGTTTTTCTCGAAATCTATTTTAATTAATAAAACTGAAGAAAAAGGAATCTAAAGTCACTCCTTATTTTTCCAGTTGTAACCATTTTACTCTTACATTGTTGATCGGAAGAAAATGAAAAGGAGAATGCACAATAATACTTCACAATACAACATAGAATGATTTGGTTTTATTTTTTTGAAAATTCCTAAAAAATCATCTCATTTTTCAAAGAAAACGGCTAAATTCTGACCGGAGCGAGCCACGCGCTCGTTCACATCGATTAGTATGGAGAGTCGTGTTCCCGGGCGGATACGCCTTAAAACATTTGATTGTTTCGAAACTTTACATTAAAATATAATGCAGGAACACCTTATAAATCATCAACTCTTTAAGGTAATAGTAGACCCTGTCTGTACATCATATTCAAGTAATATAATTTTTACGAGAATATTTCACGAAACGAATAACATTTATTACAATAACTCACAAAGATAAACAAATAAACGCGTCGTTAGCTTGTTTCTATACAGATTCTTCACATTTCTATAATTTCTGTGGAACAATCTAATAAATCAGCTCCTTATAGAAACACTTATATTAAACATTGATATAACTATTAGTTATCCGTTAGTCCGTCGGTCTGTCCGTGCGTCCGCGTGACTTATATACGTGTCTATGAGATAACACGGTTGTATATCACTACATTTGTCATACAACGCTTATTGGAGTTTATCATTCTTTTTCTAAACGACTTTTGTAAAGCTGGCTGTTCACGATACAACATTTCTGTTTGATTTTGTTACAGACTGCAAGATGCATAGAAAAGACTTCCAACATAGGACAAGCAATCACAGAAGATAGTTACTTTTTTACTCAATTTATACCACTCTATTGAATGAAACCTCCTTGAAAATAATTATATTTTCTCTCATAAATATTATAATATTTAATACAAAGTGTAAACTTAAATGCGTTACATACTTTATACCACCAATATACAGGGTCCTTCTTAATATGCTGACACTTTTTTAAGGGGATGACCAGACCATCACACTGAACAACTTTCTCTATGGGACCAACATCGAAATCGCGAAAAAGAAATCAGCTATCCCATATACCCTCATATTTGGCTCGAGAAGGTTGTTCAGTTTGACGATCTAATCATCCCTTTAAAAAAGTGTCAGCATATAAGAAGGACCCTATAGAAATGGAAAAAAAACGTTGGTTGTTCCATAGAAAATGTTCATCAGCTACATGAAAATGGATATAACAGCTGTTTGTTTTCATGATTTCAATGATGGTTCCACGGTGAAAGTTGTTCAGTTTGATGGTCTGAACTCTTAAGCACCCCCTTTAGTTTCTAATTTATGTTAGTAAAATAAAAACGCTTCATAGTTTGATAAAAATTGTTAAATTAAAAGGTTCTAAAGTCGTTTTATAAGATTTAGCATTTTGAACCGTTTTCCGTGAATGAACCAACTAAAGATGTCCTCCAACCGATGCGCACGCGACATAACACACGCGATTAAAGAACACTATAATAATACCCCATACTTACTACTATCTTTACAATTTTTGTAACAACCATCAACTCTATTACCATGGCCACTAGGTTCACCATTATGTCGTAACATTCGGCACATATCTGGTAAAACAACGGTACACGCTGTCGACCGTCAGGTGGCGCTGTTACAACTAAACGGTTACAAGAAAACAATTAATTGACGACGAGGTTATCCGAGATGACACCAGTCGTAAATAAACCACTAATTGTTTTTGTATTTATTACCTTTAGAGAATGGGCCGATAGTGAGATGTTAAGGGAAAAGATGTGAAATATTAATCAAAAAGAAATGTTTTAAAAGCATGTAACATTTTTTTGGAATTGATAGTCGATGTCGCTTGCGGGAGCTATTGAACTGTTTTATCTTCTACTGATAGGTACAAGGCGTTGAGGTCTCTCCTCTCTCGTTTGCCAAGGCGCATCCTTTTTCACGACATTGCATAAAGAAGGCAGTCTGGAGACTCTTGTTACGATCTAAGGATTGCGCCAAGATGGACCTGACCTCTTTTGGAATCGATCACGCGAATTGGAAAGAGCTGGCAGAAAATATAGGAGGCGTGCTGCC
Organism: Agonopterix alstromeriana; assembly: GCA_963924505.1. Lineage (NCBI taxonomy): Eukaryota > Metazoa > Arthropoda > Insecta > Lepidoptera > Depressariidae > Agonopterix > Agonopterix alstromeriana. The sequence goes on from OZ004679.1 coordinate 15,915,218, forward strand.
ACAATTCCGCCACCATCCACCGGTACCGGTGTGCTGTTGTTGTCGAGTTTGCGGACGTGGGTGACGCTCTCTGTACAGCCATGCGAAAAATTGCTTCTTCTAGGACAAGAGAAGAATGCGGATGGGTGGATTTTATATACGCGATATATTTTCTTCAAAGTATGTTTACGCTCATCATCATCATCTTAGCTGATGGATGTCCACTGCTGGACATAGTCTACAACGACCGGTCCTGCGCTGCCTTCATCCAACGGGCTCCCGCCGCTTTCACCAGGTCGTTGCTCCACCTTGTGGCACCTATCCACGCTGCGCTCTCCGGTACGCGGTCACGACTCATGAACTCTTCGGCCCCTTTGGCCATCGGTTCTGCGAGCAATGTGCCCCGCCCATTGTCACTTTAGTTTAGAAATTATTTGGGCTATGTCAGCTATTTTTGTTCTTCTGCGGATCTCTTCATTTCTGATCGATCTTGCAGGCAAACTCCGAGCATAGCCCACTCGATTGTCCTTTGGGTGCCATTCAGTCTTTTTATGAGGCCTTGAGTGAGCGACCAGACAGAGTGAGATTCACCAGAGAATGGGCATCAGCCTCCTCCGAGTACACAGTCAATCCAACTGCGATCGCAAACCCGCCTGCCAAGCGTGGCGATTATGGTGAATCCCCCCAAATACCTAGCACGTTTACGCTTGAAGAAAAAAATAACGTTTTTCTCACGCTAAACTCGAATCATTAAAATCAACAAACAAGACCCTTCTGTAGCACGTAGGTGTATAATACTAACCATCAGTTAATGTGTGTATAAACTCCTCAGAAGAAGCCCCCAGCGCCCACGTCCCTGCCGGTGCGCCGGCCGTGCCCGCCCCGGTGCGCGCGCGCACGTCTCGAGTGTTTGCGCGCGTTGTTTGACGGGAAGCACGCCTGTTGGCAAGTCATCGTCGCTCAAGTGCTTTGGGCCACCTGTTGTAAAGCTGCTTCTAAATATTGTGTATTTGTATTTAATAAGGCATTGATTTATTCTCAAAATAGATTTACTCTAGATTTGTCTAAATTTGTTTCGTTTTCTTGATTAATACTTAGCTTATAATTATACGAGAGACTTACTAAACTACTGGATACTTGATATTCTCGTTTCTGCTAAATACCAATTTGATCTGTCCAGTATTACAGTGGATAAAGGTATTTTTTGTTTTTTTCTGTGATGTTATTTGTTATTATATTGTTCTTTAATAAATATTTTAGACAGTATTATAACAATTCAATTTTACTTTAATATTGGACGGCTCAGAACGTTCAATAAACATTGTTGATTTAGTGCATTTACAAAATACACAAACAAGGTTTGAAACTTTACACCCAAGCAAATTTTCTGAATGCAGCGTCTGTTCAATAAACCAAAAGGATAAACTAATACAAGGTTTGAAAGATCCGTGGCAGTCGCAAAAGATATAACTCACGATCTTCCTCAAAAATAGTTTCAAGTCGTTTGCGTATGATCTTGATGAACAAATAAACAATCGACAGAGCTTCGATACCATACAATAGTAAACACGAGCAGTTACACGGCGATCTCTGGCAGGTCTTGCGGGAAGTGTCGGTGAGTAATCGTGATGTAGAGCCGCGGTACCAGCCGGTGTGCGCGTGCGCAGCACATCACTGCAGTCGGACGCGGCGCTATCGACCCGTCGATGTATCATTGTCTGGCGTCGATGTACCGCGCGGTGTGAACGTTACTTATTGTAAGGTTTATCTGCTGGATGCCATTGGGTTGTTGAAATGAACTAGGTAGTATCATTCAAGATAGGAAATATTTTAATGTGTGAAGCTGTCCTCTCGCGCAAATTAAGGGAGAGTGAGAGGTAAAAGGGAAGAGGGAGAGGTTAATATACATGGTTTCTATTGGGAGGACCATCAAGCTAAACTAAAAAAAAAAAATCTAATCGCCCCAAATGTATGAGACAGCAAATATTTTTCTTTTTATAGTCTTATCATCCCCTTAAAAACCGTCAACGGCAACGTAATAGGACGGACCTTGTACGCTATACAGGGTGTAAATTTAAATGCGTTACATATTAAAAGAGTGCCTCAGCATTTGGGCGACCGAGGTATTTTTCAACGCACGTCGTTTTAGAATGTTTTCTTTTTCATTTTAAGAAATTTTCTGAATAAGTCATGTTCTAGGTAAGCGTAAGGTTCTAGCGAGCCAAATGTATTATGTGGCAGCTTTTTTGACTTTTCTCGCGATTTTGATATTGGTTCCATAGTGAAAGTTGTTCAGTTTCATCGACTGATCATACCCTGAAAAAACCGCAAGTAAATATAGGGTCCTTTTTATTAATATGTTGACACTTTTTTAAGGAGATGGTTAGACCGTCAAACTGAACTACTTTCTCTATGGCACCAGCATCGAAAACGCGAAAAAAAATCAGCTGTTCCATACAAAACTGCAAATCCTACTCGACCCAAATGTATGGGACAGCTGATTTTTTTTTCGCTATTTCTATATCGGTCCCATAGATAAAGTTGTTCAGTTTCATGCTCTGATCATCCTCTTAAAAACTGTCAGTTTATTAGGTTGGACGCTGTATATGCCAATTCAGTCACATTGGCACAGAACTATAACCTCCGCTCGCGCAAGATAACCGCGCTATTACACCCCATCGCCGCGATTTAATGCGCAGTGCCATTGTTGCGGTCTGCGCAATCTCGTCCAATGCTCGGCACTCTGCGGTCTGCGGGCGAGCAGCAGGCAGGGATGCTTTGTCGGCCGTTTTTATGATGTCCATGAATATTGAAATAATTTGCTATAAATGTGGGAAGGTGCTTTTGTGTCGGGAACGTGTTTCGGATATGGATTTCTGTTTGTTGTGTTGAGAGGTTGATTAAATTTTAATAGCGTTTAAAGAAGGAAAACGTGCTGGAACCTACATAGGGTGAAGAAGTTCTGATGCGTATGTGAGTTCACGAATCAGCATTGGGTACGCGTGGTGAACTGACGCTCGTACATCCTCCTCGAGAGTAGGCCTGCGCCATGCAGTTGGACGTTTATAGGCCTACGACGTCGTAGGTTCATAATTGTAAACTCTTTCACGAATCAGTTCATCATATCGTTACAAAGATTTAGGTTTATTTTTCATAGGAGGAGAGCGGGAAGGTCTTTGGTGATTACACCATTGACACAATAAAATAAATTTTTATTTTACTGGTGAACAGAAAATATTACAAATATTAGACTTTAGTCCCAGACTGGGTAGTCATTGATATTCTGAAAACTCAGAACATCAACGTTAATTAGGAAAAATCGTAGTAATGTTCTCAAGATCATAATGCATTCGTGAGAATGTTATGAATCAGCATGCATGCATCATATTAGCATATGCTCACGACTATATTCCCCGAGGGGGTAGTCAGAGATATTCTGAAACCTCAGAACATCCACGTTTCACCAGTTGTACCGAAACTCTGTCCAGTGTGACGGGGGGTGAGCCCGTCGCCACTTATAATGGACAGTGGTTACACAATACATGCCTCGAAAAGCAAAAAATTGCTTCAATATAACCCTTTTTGCCTCGAGGGTTAAGAATTGTGCTATTGACTGAATTCTGTTATGTCAACAAAATGTTTCCCACGCTGAGCGGTACTAAAACACACAATTATTGAGTACAATGTGACCCCATTATGTGAAAAAATTTACCAATTAAAATTTTCATGTCAAAGTCAAAGTCAATATAATTTATTCCATATAGGAGCTTGCAGCACACTTATCAAACGTCAAATCTTTTTTTAAAGCTACCACCGCGTCGGAACGTGGTGTCGCTGTAGAGAAGATTTGGCCAGAAACTCTACAACATAACACGACTTAATAACTATTACAATATAAATTCTTAAGCTATTACAATATAAATTCTTAAGCTATGAAAAGTCGTTCCTGAAAGCTCTTGCTTTTCACTCCAAATAACTCCTCAACTGTCTTCACCATTTCAACATTCATAATAATGCGTGACTCAAACCTTCCCGAGCCTCTCCAGCTCTTCACATTATCTCAGTCAGCCGGTAGACAGTTGAGGACAGTTAATGTGGCGTCCGACATGAAAGCTTGCTGTTAGCTACAGATCGTGCATCCCGCGCTGACAACCACTAACTTAAGCACCTACTGCTGTAATATCTCGACACCTTGCCTCAATAGACTACAGCGCCTTACATTTAAATACACTAGTTGAGCAGTAGCGATAGTATGTCTACAACGTGTTAATGAATAAGCGCAAAACCTCATACACCCCAACTGATTCATAACAAAATAATTAGATTGAAGTAATAATTTCATTATTTTGATAGTAAAAATTTTAAGTTAATCGCATTTTAAGTTTCGAGACAAAAATGATTTCAGCAATGAATGAAAGCGCTAACGTGCTCATGGATACATTTTAAGACTCTTGTTTTGGTAGTAAGTACGGAGAGAGTGCCCGAGTGGTGGCTTGAGATCGAGTTCAGTAAATTTTAAATTTTACAAACAAATTATTTAATATTTTGACAAAAATACCTACATTGAAACCATGATAGTTCGATTCAGCTCTCGATTCTAAACAAACTACTTTCTAGTTTTGCGTTAATTCATTAACACGTTGTATAGGGTGCAAACTTAAAAGCGTTACATGCGGTTGCTTCGGACCAATTAACTAAACGACTTTAGCTATGGGACCAACAAAGAAATTGTTTCATATATTTGGGTCGAGTAGCGATTGACATTTTCAATGGAACAAAAACTTTTTTCGCGATTTCAATGTTGGTCCAATCGTAAAAGTTGTTCTGTTTGATGGTGAATATGAAACACATCTTGCAGTATGTAACGACCTTAGCATTTGGTACGGGCATACTACGCGGTGGCTTGGGGAATTGCCCTGTAGTAGGACCTCCGGGCTATAGTAAGAGCTTTTGGTAGACTTAAGTTACCTATTTTATGGTGTTCGTGTACGAGTATTATACTACCTAGCTTTTGCAAAAGGACTAAAAGTGTATTTTTTGAGGTTACATAACACGACGAAGTTATTTGTGAACTAAATGTCCAAACTTTGTTCTGCAGTTGGACTACCAACGCTGTAGAAATATATTTTTTTTTTAGAAAAAAAAAAACTGACTAATATCTGGATCAAGCGATATCGGCACTGCTTGATAAGACTAATGATCTGAAGCTCACCTAAGTTCTTGTTGCGAGTGTCGTAAATATGAAAACGGGTTGATTCTCAGCACAACACCCACCCAACATTATATTAGGAAGGAGCGCTAGTCGCGGAGTAGTCGACACTTCATAAATACAGCGCGTGCACTCTGCGCATGCGCGTTGAACTGGGTCGCTTTCACACCGATACTATTCTGAGGGAGGATTCACTCCTACGTTATGAGTATACATGATCTTTGCTGCACTTATTGGTTGATATATTTTATGGAATATTGCGATTGATTGACGGCCTTGTAGATAAGTTGGTTGTGAGCCTACTATATGTGAAGCAGCGTGCGGGTTGGAATCTCGCAAGGAGTAAAGTTTTCATACAAAACTGCAAGACCTGCTACTCAAATGTATACAAGGTGGTTCAAACCAGATGGATATACAATTTTTTTAGATTGATTACTTGGGGACCTATTAGGACCCGACAGGAAAAATAACGATTCCCACACGGTAAGAAAAGATTTTTAGTTGAGGAAAATTAAATTCTTTTAATGAAGCTTGTTTCATGAAGTTAGGAGTATAAACGAGTTTAAAACTTTGCGTTAGTGTGGGAGCACCATCTCATGTCAGCTGTCAGTGTTCTACGCTTGCTCGACTTGGCTCAAGTCGTTTGGATCGCGTGATGTGACGCTATCCTCATTCCAGCCCGCTATACGCTATCGTTCCAAGTGCGTGCTGCCTGGAAATTATCCTGTTACTGTTTTACTTAGTAGATATGTTATAAATCTTTTTGGGCCTGTTGCACCACTTCCAATAAGTTCTTGTTAGCTTATTCGACAGCCCATTTGACATATTCTTCATACAAAATATGTCAAATGAGCTATCGGATAAGCTAACAAGAACTTATCCAAAAATGGTGAAACAGGCCCTTAGTATTGGATCAGCCACCAAGATTGAACATTCTCCCACATTTCGTCGAAATAAACAATACAAAATGTGTCTATTTGAGCAGTATTATTGTTGTCTGTTCCTAAACTGGGGCTGGGACACATACAACCTACCTTCAGGGTCCTGTTTAATAAACGCGACAAGTGACATTTGACATTGACAATTCAGAGTACATTGCTAGTTAGTAATGATGATAAACTTGCAGTGTCCTAGCATTCTCAGCAATGTACTCTGAATTGTCATTGTCAATTGTCACTTGTCGCGTTTATTAAACAGGGCCCAGGACGCATTGATTTACCATAACCAATTTCGACTAGAGCGACAACTTAATTACAGAAGCAGTCAGGTACGCAGCGTCTTTTAAAGAGCAGATGATGAAATCTTTCTTTCAGTGTTGGATTTTTTTATTTTTTTTTTATTTATTATTATTACATAGGTTACAGTGAACACTTATAACAATGAATCCCGCAAAACCAATTGCTCGGTTTGTCTGTGGGAGCTACAATCACACTCAAGCTATTTTACTTCTTATTTTGTCTATTTAGGTACATCTAACGTTGCAATACAATAATTGTACCTGTCACTATACATTTTGGTAGTTTCTTAGTTTTTATGTAATGCTATCCAATAGGAATTTCTTTAACAGTCTAGAAAATCTCCGCTATCTATTCGACTCATTCCTAATAATAGATGGTAGACTATTATACAAATAAGGTATGCGTTTACAAAGGCTTCTATCTCCATAATAGTTTGTGACCCTAGGCACTACAAACATGCCCGTAGTCAGGGACCTTGTGCCGTGGCTATGTGATATCAGCGATTTATGGTTATAATCCAGTGTCGATTGAGGAGTAGTACTTTTGAAAGTCATACGTTAAAAATTACTATGGAGATTATGCATCTTTCTACTGCTGCTTTGAACGTGTGTTTTTCAAAAATCTCACTCCAGACGTGCGGAATTTATAGCGCTAAACATAGCTTATTTACTATTTGACTGACAACGGTAACGATTCAGTGATTATCGAACTACGACTCAAATTGCTGTCGAATGTGCAAAAAGATGTGACTCCTTTTGAAAGAGGCGGGTGGTGCCTCGAACCAATAGTAGGAAGCACTAACAATATAGTACGAAGGAAACGATACTAGACTGATTGGCATATGAATGACACGAGTCCAGTTTACATAAAGTTCAGTTAAGGAGACTGACGCAATTTTCATCGATTGATTAAAGGTTATTCGTCAACGAACTGGTTTGATTTGCAACTTGATTGCGATGTGTCTGGGCTTAACGAAGCGGCCGTTTTAAAAGTCTTTCATTAAATTTAATTTATAGGCTTTTAATGAAAATAAATTGCGCAGAAGTGGACAGGACGACTGTAGATTTAGATGTATAAATAAAATAGGATTGATTTATTTTTGTGATTTTATGCTAATGCATTCGCAATGGGGCCGCGTGGTGGAATGTGGTTAACATCTCATCAAGGAGTCTTATTGTGTAACACCCTATTCAATCGGTATCAAATCGTCGTGGTGTTTTTTGGCAGTTCTTAGTAATTCTGCGTCTTCATAATTAGTTAATTAATTTCTGACAATGGATAATAATAATGGATGACCAAAACAAAAATTACTTGAAAATTGTCCAGTACAATCATAATTGTTTTTTATAGTAACAATAAGCTAAGTGTGTCTAACAAGATTGTGATCACATATGGTCGAAAATAAAGTTTTATATTTTACTAGAGTTTACCCGCGACTTCGTCCGTACAAATTATATACCAGATTTTAAGTCAGATCATAAACAAAAAAAGTTTCATCAAAATCGGTTCGATTCTTGACTGTTGTAAAAATGTAACAGATGTGTGTCTATACATTGAAGATATTTACAAGAAAAAGATTACGATATGGGTTTTAGGTATCCCGGACTCCAAATCAACCTTATTTATAATTTTTATCAGTCTGTTTGTTTGTAACAGCATCACGCAAAAACAAATGAACCGATTTTGATGAACCTTTTTTTGTTTGATAGCTTATGATCAGGATATAAAATCTGGTATATAATTTGTGCGGACGAAGTCGCGGTTAAACTCTAGTATGTAAAATAAGTGTGCTATTTGTAAAGAGATAATATTGTTGTATTAGGTAATGAGTTCAACTGATGCATGCTGCATGTTGTTTGCCAGGGTCCATCAACTCGGTTACAGGCGATGTTGTCATCCCGTCGTAGTTCACATATGCAACTATAAACATTGACATAAGCTGACTGATCGTTCGGTTCGATCCTATCTCTCCACATAAAGCGGGATCTGAGAGGAAGGATCTCCATAGAGTCCGCTTAAATTTACGATTGTAGTTGGTCTCTTTTGTCTTATGACATACCTTTAATAGTAGAAGGAGATGGAGCTATAGATATTTGTTTATGCGGCTGTCCACTTTTTTTTGAGCTAGTGTGTGTGAAAAGTGACCGTAAACATAAGGCAATATGTCACTTGGTGCCTTTTGTCCATACTACTTGACACCACACACTCAAACCTAAACGTCAAAAAAAGTGGACACTTTACAATTGGTATGGCTCACTCTAGTCTTAAAGAGAGATCCTTCCTCTTAGGTTCGATCCTATCTCTCCACATAAAGACGGATGTAAGCTAGTACGCATGCGTACCTTGAAGCTTCCTGTTAGCACACAACTGCATTCAAGGCCCTCCCCCTGTATTCGCTTTGAAAAAGTAATGTGCAGATTCTTTCAAGGATCACTCCATTTCAACTAGTTGTCATTGGTGGCCAGTAGTGGAACGTGAATTGGCGAATGATGATTAAGACTTTATGCATAGCTTTTTCAAAGGACCAAAATAATTACGAGACGTATAGAGGAAAAAAGCCGTGGTGGTCTAGTGGCGAGTAATCTTGCCTGCCGTGCAGGAGGCGATAGTTCGTTCCCCGTCCAGGCCGAATCGTACCAATGAGTTTTACGGAATTTATGTAGGATTTGTAACACCACTGGCTTTTCGGTGAAGGAAAACATCGAGAGGAAACCTGCATGCTTCAATTTCGAGGCATGTATTGTACCCACTGTCCATTATAAGTGGCCGGCTCAACCCCCGTCACACTGGACATAGTTCCGGTACTACTGGTGAAACGTGGATGTTCTGAGGTTTAAGAATATCTCTGACTACCCCCCTCGGAGAATATAGTCGTAAGCATATGCTTATACGTATAGAGGAACCAAGTGTGAAGTTAAGTTGTTAGTTTGTAATTTTAATAATGTTCAACGAACTAAAGGAACCCTAATTAAGTTCATGTGCCTCGAGTCGTACTTAACTTATTCTAAGCTCAAGCTTTTAATAATAGTTCATGATTGATGCGCACACGCAGCTCTAATAAGCTTACTAATATAATATAAGACATTTCACAAACAGACGGCTTAGTGCACAGTATAGTTGTCGGGCATGTGGCATTCAGAGCGCGTCCGTGCCGCATGCGCCTGCGCAGCGAGATCCAGCCGATTACTGTGGCTTTCACAAGTGTCGTGAAGTATTATTATAATCTTATTAACGTTGCGTCTGTCTGTCTGCCGCTTTGTTTAGTATCATGGTTATTTTCTATGGAGTCTCTTAACGTTGTTTGTATTTTGAGAAACCTAAGAAAATGTTAAAAGACTGCAGCGCGATATAGCGCTTAGCTCTCTTTCTATTTGCGCGCGAATGAACGAGATAAAAGTTGTGATATAGCCTTAAAGCACGCATCATACTATGGCCGCTGATCGTGTTATCGGTACATTATGCTACATTTGCCTGTATGAGTAGGGGTATAGCTATCAGGAAAAACATGACCAATGTGACTTTTTCATAGATCAACAAATTCATACACATACAGATACTCACGACCGTGTTCCTCTTCGGGGTTATCAGAATCCATGCCACAACTATCATTACCGTTTGAGATATTGCTACAGAATCACTTATAGACCGGTAGCCGACAACAACCAACCCTACCTTACACGTTTATTGAACAAATCCATTTTGTAGCTAAAGTAGACTAAAAATAACTTAGAAAAAACTTGGTCGGCCGCGGCGCAGCTTGGCACGTTTTCCGGTATGAGGGAAGAAGTGGACCCTAGAAATACGACATTTTACCTCATCGATTTAAAGAACGGAACTAGTCTGTAGGTCTAGAGACCGATTAGTAAAGCCTAAAAAAACTGGTCGGCCTCACCATATCCTGGCACGTTGATGGGTCCGACCGAATTTAGGGTGCTACACGGAAGGTAGATTTTATATAAATATCTTGGACATCTTGGACGTTGTCACACAAATTACCTAGTCACATTTAAAATACCAGAATCTAGCCTAGACTTGTATTATGATGACTAGACAACGATATAGTATTCTGTATGGATACAAACATCCATGACTCGGGTACAGATATTTATCATACAAATACCCTAACGGGATTCGAACCCGCCACCCTAGGCACAGCAGGCAGGGTCACTACCGACTGAGCTATCGGGCTGACAAATTGGGCATATATATTCTTCTCATAATGCTGACGATTTTTTAAGGGGATAATCAGACCATCAAACTGAATAACTTTCACTATAGGACCAACATCGAAACCGCGAAAAAAAATCTGCTGTTCCATACATTTGCTCCTAGTAGGTTCGCAGTTTTGTATGGAATAGCTGATATTTTTTCATGATTTCGTTGTTGGCCTTGTAGATATAGTTTTTCAATCTGATGGTCTGAGTAACCCCTTAAAAACCGTCAGCATTATGCCACCCCCGAGAAAACGATAAAAATCTAGATGTGCCTCCATATATTTTACGTTTGCCAAAATGCCGTATAATGTTTTTCTCGTTTTGTCTCGTCGTCCATGGCATGCTAGCCGTGTAGGAAGGTAGATTTAATATTCCTTCAATTTAATATTTTATCCTATCTACGTATACCATGCGCATGCGCCGGTGCAGAAGTCAAGCAGCTCGTAAAGATTCGTCCCGTTCATTAGAGCGCGGCGCGTGACTATTTGTCAGAGAGAGATGATGCGCGCGCAGCATACTGATCGCAGCCCCGTTGCGCTGCGCCGGCGCAGCTGTGCGCAGGGGATGCTGGATAACTGTTGTTTGAGGTTTATGTGTGTTGTTGTGTGCTGCTCGGAGTTTCCCTGCGAGATTGAATCAGAAATGAAGAGATCCCATAGTGAAAGTAGTTCAGTTTGACGGTCTGATCATCCCCTTGAAAAAGTGTCAGCATATTAAGAAGGACCCTGTATAGCCCAAAGCATTGCTAAAGCTAAAGTTTTAACGGGCGGGGCACATTGCTCGCAGAATCGATGGCCGATGAGGCCGAAGAGTTCTCGAGTGATGACCGCATACCGAAAAGCGTAGCGTGGTTAGGGACCACAGGGACCGGTCATTATAGTGATTATTGAGAGGCCTATGTCCAGCAGTCGACGTCCGTCGTCTGAGATGATGATGATATGATGGAAGATGGATGACTTGAATGTGATTTGATAGAAAGCGTAAGAGTTTTCGCATTAGCGTAATTATGCTACTGATTATGAGTAGGTATATTCCCCAAGGGATAGTCACAGGTATTCTATTTATCTAGTTGAGGGTAGGCATGTGCCCTGCAGTGGGACTTATACAACGTGTTAATGAATTAACGCAAAACTAGAAAGTAGTTTGTTTAGAATCGAGAGCAGAATGGAATTATCATGGTTTCAGCATAGGTAAGTAATTTTTTTCAAAATATATATAATAATTTGTTTGTAAAATTTAAAATTTACTGAACTCGATATCAACCAAAAAAAAATCAGCTGTCCCTAACATTGGGTAGGATTGCAGTTGATGTGATGGCCCCCTATAAAAAACCATCAGAATATTAAGAAGAACCCTAGTAGTGAAGTGACCACATGTGAGGTATAATTACATCAATGTATAGTAAGTATAGTAAAATTATCATCCTTTCCTGAGCGTGTAAGTTCCTAGCTGTAAGTTCTACCTGCATAGAAGCATTCTTGAAGGAAAGATTAAATTGACCTTTTTCTGAATCACCACAATTATTTGCCATCTTATAGAATTGTGTTGAATGTAGTCTTGAATTTCGAGTCATTAAAATAAAGACGAGAATATTTTAAACGCTTTGTCCGTGGAACAAGGGAGTATAATGAGATGTATTTAGGTACTTATGTCAAAGTGTCTCGATGTGGGAACACGAAGGTAATTGCCCTTCGCGTGCCGATACGTTTACTAGAACTTACTGTAGTTAAGTTTAATTGTAATCAATACTTGAAACAGAACCGTTGGTACGGCAACATAGAGTCACGCGTAGTCGGCATAAACCGTCTTTGTAGTCAAATAGTTTTGTTTTTAAATTAAATTGATAATGTGATAATGTGTAACAGTAGTATGCAATGATTGGTTCTGATCGAAGCGTGACATACTTCGGATGGCTTTGCCCGAATTAAGAGGATATAATTCGAAGCGCGCTCCATACAAACATACTATGGTGATATTTTCAATGCTAAACAATTAAACTCAATTAAATTTGTCATAATCAATCTATAAACAAATTTCTATGCTTATATAGAGTCAGATTTTCGTTAAAATGTTTAGTTTTAAAGTGTCAGTGCCTCAAAGATTTCCATACAAATCTTAAATTAATCCTATCATTGAAACTGTATATTTTAACAAAAATCTGACTCCATACAAGCATAGACATTTGTTTGAAGATTGTTTCAGCAAAATTTCATTGAGATTAATTGGTTAGTATTGAAAATATCACCATAGTACGTTTGTATGGAGTGCGCTCCGAATTATATCCCCTTAACTATATTCAGCGAGGCTGCGCCCGCGCACGTCGCGGTAATTGTGTCGATTATCGGACCGACTGTCATACAATACATCAATCTACATCGTTATTAATGACAATTTGACTACAAAGGCAGAATTCGCCGGCGCAACGCCTAGATATTTTAATTTTATTTCTTGTTGTAAATATCTTTACGAAAATTATAATTATTGAACTACTCTTAATGATGGCGGTTATGTTCTTTGTAGCGTCATTGTCTTAAATTATTTATATCTTTTCTTCCATAATTATAATTAATAGCATTTAGAACTGAAGGTAATGTTTTCTTCGAATTTTTTGAAAAAATCAACATTTGTAGAGACAACCAATATTATCAACCTCTACACAGGGTGTAAACCTTTAAACCACATACTCTACCCATCAAACTGAACAACTTTTACTATGGGAGCAAACCAGTCAGCGCAAAAAAAAACTGCTGTTCCATACTAAACTCAATCAGACTCAAATGTATGAGACAGCAGATTTTTTTTTGTTTTGTCAGGTTTGCTCAGTTTTTCAGTTTGATGGGTTTAAAGGTTAATGATACTTTTCCTTACCCCCTGATGACAGAGCTGCTATAGCAGTCGACTGCCATAGCAATCGTTGTCACATTCTAACGTGCATTATGATGTAATGTGATATGACAGAGACTGGTATAGTAATCAACTAGCGGGGCCGCAACTACGTACGCGCGGAACACTGACTTTAAATACTCATAACTATTGACTGAATAAACCGATTGCAATAGAATACAACCTAAATTGTGATCGGATCTAAGCTCTATGCTTTAGTGAAAACTGCATCCAAATCGGTTCAGTTCAAACAAACAGAGAAGTTTCTGACTACATCCATAGGTTTAATAGTTTATTAGGTACACCAACGACACATTCACTTTGATTTAAATGTTTAAGAAATAACCGAGCATCAGGAGTGCGATTTTTGAAACTCATTCGCTGTGGTCAGCAGTGGAAAATGTCAAAATTATACGATATGTATCTTTCTACTGCTGATTTGAATTTCAAAAATCACACTCCTGAAGTATGATTTTTGAAAGTCAAATCAGCAGTAAAAAGGTGCATATCTCCATAGTAATTTTGACATTTTCAACTCCTGAGCACAGCGAATGAGTTTCAAAAATTGCATGCCAGCCCCCCTAGACAAAGTAACATTCTCTTGGCGCTGACGCTAGCAGAAATGACAGAATGTATGGATTGGACATTAGCGAGCGAAACATTTTGACTTTTGCATTCGTCACCATACGTCAAGTACCTACATTTTTATGTTTTCTACTGTCGTTAACGCTAATCGAAAGACACTTTGTCTAGGCCCCCAGGTCTTATGAATCCATAGGTTCTTTGGTCTCAACTATGTGCATATGATCAACGACAGTAGATTTTTCTTTTTTTTGTTCTTTTATTGCGGCTCTAGCATTGCGCCGGCGGCTGACCGATCACGCGCTCAATTAAACAATTGATTTAAACGCAGCGACATTACCTCGCCGCATCGATTACTCGCTAATAATCGATATTATTACAATTATCGATACGCCCGCGGTGTACAACATACTACATTCACATCTTGTCCCCTCGTTTGACTTTTGTTTCAACACAATAAGTGCGAAAATTTTATGATTCTCGGGATTCATTGAACAAAGTGCCGCGCATACGCATGCTTTCATACCTTGTTTTTGTAAAGCCGGTAGCTTTTGTTGAAGTTTGCAAATAACAGTGTTCAATGTGACAATTTACTCGGAGCAGTATAATTTGTTTATTTTTCATTGTTTGTCGTACGTACGTACCAACCAGGAAGGGAGATCTGTGTAATTTGCTTGTCTGTGTTCTTTTAACTTTTTTTATTTATACTGTGTGCACCTAGTACCTATACTCCATTCCAAATAGCAACGAAATTTTAAGGCTATTTAAAATGACAGAAACAGAGATTTTAAACACTTTCTCTCACTTATTCTTAGAACAGTTTAGTAACGCCCTCGTTATGTCGGAGTATATACAGGGTCCTACTTAATATGCTGACACTTTTAAGGGGATGATCAGATCGTCAAACTGAACAACTTTCCTATGGAACCAACATCGAAAACACGAAAAAAAAATCTGCTATCCCATACATTTTGCTCGAGTAGGTTTGCAGTTTTGTATAGAACAGCAGATTTTTACCATATAAAAAGTTGTAAGTACTTATTTTTTGTTATAATTGTAGATCTCTGTTAAGTATCGGTTTGTTTTCATCATAGAGTCGAAAAATAGTTCTCAGCTAACTATTAAGTCGACTTTTATGTTACTAATGAGTTCAAAAGTAAGGTTCTCAACATTTCACAGGACATTAATAGTACTTAATGTGACATTTTCTAGGAGTTTAACTTTTATTGCCTATTTTAATAGCGGCCTGGTAGAGCTACTGATTACGTACATTCTGTTCACCCGGTTGCGCAACCTACTGCGTTGTAATAAAGTTTATTGTTCAATGTATTTTATAGCTTTAAGGCTCGTCCACACAGGTTGACATTTAAATCAATCAATCAATGAATTATACTTTATTTTACATAAAAAACATATTGAGTACATAAAAATATAGGAAGTATACAAGAAATACAGAAGGTACACACGGCGACACATCAAGCTACGCAAAACAAACATAAGCTGGCCGCGCGATGTTATACATTACTCTACCTACGCGCGGCCAGCTTATTTTGGTTTTGCGTAGCTTGATGTGTCGCCGTGTGTACATAATAATGTGTTCTAATAACTTAAACTTTTTTTGCAACTTATTCTTATCTTGTGCGATTACTAAAGCAGTTATCCAGTTTAATGTACCTCGTGTAATTATTTTTCCATGTGTGGTCTTATACCGAGACTTTTGCCTCTGGTGTGGTCTAGCCTTAACTTATATGGGTCTCTGATTACAATTACACATCAGATGTTTCCTGACGTTACTCTAATATCTATGTAATAAAGATTTAAGTCGCTTGGTTAGTGGGACTTTAACAACGTAATGTCGTAGGTAAATTTTGTAATAGGTTAAGTATAGTAATTAATGTAGAAAGCTAGTATAATGGTAGCCGTGATCCCGTTGTAACTAGTCGTTATAGTTATTATTATAAATTATACCAAGTTACTGTTGACTTACGACCTTTAGATTAGTCTACTTTGTGCTCTACTGACCTTACTGTGCGTTATACGTTTTTGGGGTTCCTTCAAGTTCAGACCGTCAAACTGAACAACTTTCATTATGGAACCCACATCCATCCAAAAGAAAAAATCTGCTATTCAATACATTTTGGGTCGAGTAGCATACCTTGACCAAATTAGAAGGTGTACTTAAACGAAAATAATAGTTATAAGTAATCAAAAACGGCGAGAAATTATAACAAGAAAAGTCAAAAGTCATGGAACTTGAAGGTTACTCTTTTTTTAAGCTACCACCGTATCGGAACGTGTTGTCGCTGTAGAGAAGATGCGGCCAGAAACTCTACAACTTTGGTCTAACAAGATCTGTCAAGGAAGAAATAGAAAAAGAGACTCTGGTGAAAAGGTGTCAGTCAACGTATGTCTGTATGTGTCAAACTGAACAACTTTCACTATGGAGCCAACATACATCAAAGGGAAAAAATTCTGCAATTCGTCCATATATTTGGGTCGAGTAGCTTACCTTTACTAAATTACAATAATGAAAGTAACAGGTCAAAAGTAGCCAAAAACTACTTAAATATAGGAACTTATATCATAAATCTATATCTATAAATCTATAAATATAATATCTAAACTTTTTGAAGATACCACACCGCGTCGAAACGTTTTGTTTCTAATTCAATTCAATTCAATTTTTGTTTAGTGGCATCCGATGTGTTATCACAATTCAGCCAATGTCTCGTTATGTGGATAGTATATGTAGGAAAATGATCAGTAGTATTTATTAAGTCTAGAGTGGCAGTTTTGCCAATGTAAGTAGTTTATAATCTCAAGTGATTGTTTTAAGGTTAAAACACAAAAGAGTTGACAAAATGGTGGAGCCACGTGCAATCCCAACGCGCCGATACGCAAGCGCGTCCGTACTCCGCCAGAATTGCAGCGCGACTCACGTTTTGTTTCTACAACTTTGGTCTAACAAGATCTGTCAAAAGCTATTGAAAAAGAGACTGGGGCTAAGAGGATGGATCTCTCTTTAAGACTAGAGTGAGCCATACCAATTGTAAAGTGTCCACTTTTTTTAACGTTTGGGTTTGAGTGTGTGGTGTCAAGTAGTATGGACAAAAGGCACCGAGTGACATATGGCCTTATGTTTACGGTCACTTTTCACACACACTAGCTCAAAAAAAAGTGGACAGCCGCATAAACAAATATCTATAGTTTCATCTCCTTCTACTATTAAAGGTATGTCATAAGACAAAAGAGACCAACTACAATCGTAAATTTATACGGACTCTATGGAGATCCTTCCTCTTAGGACTGGGGCAAAGGTGCCAGTCAATGTATGTGTTTATGTGTGCCTATTCATTGTTGTCTTGACGACAATATGGTTGTGTCTCGTCCATATAATAACCTATTTAGCTTATAGTTCTTTAGGCCATATGTAAGAGGTAGTTTAATTAGGCACTACGCGTGAAATGTCAACGAGTGCGCAGGCGCAGCGGCGACGATTTGTAGATTTGATGTCGGCTACATAGCTTTTCTATTAGCCTGCCATGTTATATACCTAGTTAACAGTTCCAGCACGCTCGCTTAAGACAATATTACCTAGTTCTAACATTTACTGAAGAATTAGTTAACCAACAATAGTTAACTACCTGACCATTAAATAGGTGAGTAACTATTTCATGTTAATTGTGTTCTGACGCAGTGCAAGAACTGAGTATGAGAGAACTAAAGTGGTTGACACAGCTCTGAAAATTAGCAAGCTGAAGTGGCAATAGGCTGGTAATATATGTGCCGAAGAACTGAAAACCGATGTAGAGTACGATGTAGACCACAAACAGCCAGACATTGTGGGATACCCCTGGCGCTGTCGACTGTCCCATACGAGTAGGTTTGTAGTTTTGTATGAAACATACGATTTATTCTCCAGGATTTCGATGCTCATCAAGAAAATACAATGCTATTAAGATTAGGTCTTATCATCCCCATAAAAAACCGTAACTTAACGTTACGTCCTTAGACCCATCAAACTAAACAACTTTCACTATGGAGCCAACATCAAATCGCAAAAAAAAAATTGTTCCATAGAAAACGTCAAAGGCTACTCGACCTAAATATAGGTATGCCTGCTGATTTATTTCGTGATTTTAATGTTGATACTGAATGTTGTTCAGTTTGATAGTATGCTGCACCCCCATAGTGTGTAACGTATTTAAGTTTATACCTTGTCTATCCACGCATGCGGGCGTGTACATTACACTTCTAACGCTCATATCTCTACTAAACCAGAACACTAAGTTCATCTAAACACAAGCAGTACATCAACATCAACAAACCATTCCTCTCACGTACGCCTACTTGTTACAGCAGTAAAGTCAGCATTAAATCCATTCCCGGCCTCAGTCCGTCATCCTAACAGACCACAACTCACGCGGCCACAGAAAGGTGCCTATAACTGTTACTGAATTCGTGAAAGACAAACACCTTCCTGCACCATGGCTCCATATTGGGCAAAGAGTTAGTTACGCTTCGCTATCGATCGCAGTATATCTTGGTAGCGGTCGCAATCACCTGTCGGTAAGGAGCGGGAATGGTCTACATTTTATTGTATCGTTTATGTTATCGTGGTAGGGGTGCTTTGTGGGATATTGTATCATTATTCTAGTAGCCTAAAATGGTGGTTAAGTATATGAGTTTTCGTTACGTTTTGATACTGTATCGATTTATCACCACCAGCCAGCCAGAGACAGGTAATCATCTCTTGATTTAAGGGTAAGAGAGAGTATGGAGCCATTCTCCTCTTTGTGGGCCCAATCCAATCCCATGATAAAGAATACTAATTACTAGGTAAACATTATTTTTATTAGTACTTCGGTTTACTTACTGCTGGCTGGCAGGGAACCGAAGCGGGTCAGTCTCTGACAGCAAAAAGGGTCATTAATTTTTATTTTTCTCTCACATTTCAATTCTGTTGAGCAGCTCCTGATTTCTGGTGACACGGATATAGATATCCACAATTTCTGCGATACTCGTATGTATAGTTTGATGACAGTAGAGAAATATTTATGATAATAACTATCGAATACAGGGTCCTTCTTAATATGCTGACACTATTTTAAGAGGATGATCAGACCGTCAAACTGAATTTCTTTCTCTATGGGATCAACATCGAAATCGCGAAAAAAAATCTGCTGGCCCATACATTTAGCTCGAGTAGGTGTGTAGTTTTGTATGGAACAGCAGATTTTTTTTTGCGATATCTATGTTGGTGCCATAGAGAAAGTTGTTCAGTATGATGGTCTGAGCATCCCCTTAAAAAGTGTCAGCATATCAAGAAGGACCCTGTATATCTCACTTTTTAATTTAATTTAATTTATCTTTATTGGTTTTCAAACAGCAAATTACTTAACTTTTAATACAACAAAATTGAAATTTCACTACGCCAATTACGCCGTTTTAAAAACTGTTTAAAGTTCAATTAAAAAAAAACGCTTTGACAAGTAAAAAGGTAAACTAAGTGCTTCTAAGGGATACATTAACATAACCAACCAACAAATCGGTCATACAGTCAAACATTAGACTCATTGAAAGCACCTAATTAATATCATAATGTCATTATAATACTGAAAAAAACCCGACTGCATAAAAAACCTATTAACTGAAAAGAGAAAAACAAGCTACATTCAAATTATATAAGCTCAAATAAAGCTGTTATAGCTTATTAGTGATTATAGAGCTTGTTTTTCTCTTTTCAGTTAATATGTTTTTTATGCAGTCGGGTTTTTTGTTTATCTTAATAATTTAGTTTATTTCATACTTTTTAGTCTTGTGTCGAAACGGTAACATAAAAGTACTACAATATATATATTTTTGGAATCGTCAGATCACTAGCTTTCATTTGATACCCATATTGTAATTTTAATGACAAAAATATTGTTTATTCTCCCTCTCTTTTTTATTTCGCAGACGCCATATTAAAATAATATACCCTATGTCACTCTCACAATTTTTACAAATCTAATGACACCTCATACGTTAAAATCCATCAAGCCGTTTAGGCTGTAGGCCGTGCCAAAGAAATAGACATACAAACATACATACGCTCGAAAAACATAACCCTCCTTCTGGCGCAGTCGGGTAAAAAGTAAACTTACCGTGCGATGAAAATGGAATAGTCACTTTGACGCGTTGTTTGTAATCGTTGCGTTTGATGACCGCACCGGATAGTGAAGTCCAGGGCTGCAATCGCGGGAAATATTCGGTGATTGAACTGTGATTGGACTACGTATGAACCATAACTTTTCACACATTTGGTATTGCGCTAATCGCGGTACAGCTCATGATTATGACAGCCGTTAGAGCCGTTTTCGCAGATTGATAAGGGCTGTCAGTTACATTTTAATTCAGCACAGTTGAATAGACGATCATAGAAACCAAACAATAGGTACTTAAAAATTCCCTAGTACAATCATAATACGTTACCGATTTTGTTAACGATGTAATCGTAAACTTACTCAATAGATATTCAGGCCTACAACTATACATAACCAGACTGTCTGTCTGCGTGCACAACTACTACCCGGCTCTAACTCACAGGAGTCAGTTTCACAACAATATTGAGCATTGATATCAATCGTTTACATTTTAAAACGGCAGTTTGTTCCCATGGCTGCGCGGGCGCACCGGCAGCGGCAGCAGATCGCAGATCTAGCCGATAGGCGCGCTATAGCGGTGCGCGACACTGCGCAGGCGCGATAACATCGTGCTACGCGCGATATTTGGAAGGGAAAACAGGAAAAGTCGTGCTTTGACATCGACTAGATTAGATTCAGATAGAGGTGCGCATTTTATTATATCGCTGTTCCCTCCCTGTTTCAGTAAACTGCTTATTTTTACATATATTTCATATTACGTACTTAGATAAGGAAAGATAAAAACACTATATAGAGTCCTTCTTAATATACTGACGGATTTTTAATGCTGTTCCATACAAAACTGCAAACCTACTTGAAAACCTTCAGCATTATTAAGTTGGACTCTATACAAGGTCCTTATTAATATGCTGACACTTTTTAAGGGCATGATCAGACCATCAAAGTGAAAAACTTTCTCTATGGGACCAACATCTAAATCGCAAGAAAAACAGTTTTGTATGGAACATCTGATTTTTTTTTCGAGATTTCGTTGTTGTTCCCATAGTAAAAGTTGTTCAGTTTGATGATCAGATTATTCCCTTCAAAACCGTCAGCATATAAGAAAGGGAAACACAGCATACAAGTAAGCACCGTACGAAATTTACGTTAATGGCAAAGTTTCAACAGAGCACAACACACACAGTATAATAGATGAATAAGTATCTAAACTCATTGAAAATAGTGACCAGCATTATTATTCAAATGCAGTTGTTTCGACTACTGCAACTTCTATGCAGCTAGATAAATCAACAGCTGAATACTTTGATAAGATCTACATAAAATCACTTATATAATGTAAATCCGCGCATAATGCGCGCCAAGTTTTCCGCACGCATGCGCGGGAAGCGGCCATCATTCTTACTTAGGGACGGGCCAGATTTATGTACTTGACACCTCTTTCATATGCAGATGTGTGATCTAGGCGAGAACTGGATGCGTTTGCGCATGTGTACGTAGCACCCGTAGGGCTATGTCAATTGGTATCCTAACTAAATATTTAACACAGTAAATTTATTATGTACCATCAAATTATAGGCCGACCATATAAGTCAGTCCTCGCCCGCAACACGTGTTACAGGGGTGGGGGACGTGATGGCATAGTGGTTGACGTAAAAGGCAGCAGGAAGTAGGTTTTCCAGTTACTTCTCAAGTCTATAGTCATAATTCCTTGGTCAGTAACGAAGCTATGCTTTTATTATTATATTCAACTCTTTAGCTTCGGCTTGAAATTAATCTTCTTCATGCAAAAGTGAGATGTCCTAGGCGGTGAGTCTGGACAACAAACTTTAAAAAAAAATGAGAATGGATGCTATGCTAACTGTGTAGGCCTACGAATATGAAAACGAGAATGGACAGTAGTCCCCCGACTGTGACGCACACTCCTGCGTAGGCGCACATGCGTCAGGATTACCGGCAGTATGCTGTGACCTGTCGCGCGCGCCTGCTGGTGCCCTCAGCCCCGTGAATATCTCTTGTTATGACACGACGGGGCGGGCTGTGTATCAGGATTGAACCGAGTCTGCGCGGGATTAGTTGGTTGGACCACTTAAACTCTCCATCGATTGAATATTGCTTTTTGGAATCATCATCATCAGCGTATATAACGCCTCACTGCAGGGCACTGGCCTACCCTCAGGGAGTCAGGAGGGCGTGCCCAACGAGGATTGGTAGACTTCAAATACGCATTGGAATTTCTTCTTCAGCGTATGCAGGTTACCTCACGATGTTTTCCTTCACCATTTGAGAGCAGTCGGCATTACGTACATAAGTTAGAAAAACTCATTGGTACATGGCATGTCGTCTGTGCAGATCCGAACCTGGACCTCAAGATTAAGTTTCCATACCTCTCAGCAACGTGCCACCGATGCTCTTTGGAATAACTGTAATTTTAATAGCCAATCTTGGTTGATATAGTAAAAATTCTGACTTGAGGGAGTGACAATAGAAGTGGAGACTATGGACAGGACACTAGGAAAGAAGTTACTGAAGACAAGTGGAGCGAAATTGTGTCAGAATGGTACCAAAAAGAAGTATAAACGGAACAGGGGAAGAGCGTACAAGACGGGAAGACGAAATAAAAAATATTAGAAGAGTTTTCAAAGATATAAAACAGTGGAAGATGATGGAAGAAGTCTTTACCGAGAGGTACCCTGAACTGAGAGGTATTCTTTATCTACAGAAATGCGGATAAAGGGCTTGATTGATTGATTTATGTTTTCCTTGGACTTCTACTCACATTCGGTTATTGGAAAAAGTTAAATATTAATACTAATTTTCAATGTTTATTAAAATATCATTAAACGATGGCGAGTGGCGACGGACTCACCCCCCATCACACTGGACAGAGTTTCGGTACTACTGGTGAAACGTGGATGTTCTGAGGTTTCAGAATATCTCTGACTACCCCTTCGGGGAATATAGTCGTGAGCATATGATGCTGCATGCATTAAACGATCGACGTTTTTTTGGGTATATCTGTTTTCGCGTTCTACAAAACGATACGAAAAGATTAAGAAAATATTTTCAGAGTAGGGATTTATGGGGGTAAAAATCTGTCTAAGGTTTCATCTCTGAAAAAACATAACCCTCCTTCTGGCGCAGTCGGGTAAAAACTAGCTCGATCGGGTACTGACTTATTATCTTCTAGACACATGGGGACTCAAAAGTGTTGGGGCCCACGGGAAGTTGCTAACTCTACCTACTTGCTAACTTTATCACTGACTTTAGTTGAGTAGCGTATGTGTAGGGGTCCCGCTGCGCGTGCGCCGCTTGCAGCGCGAGATTTACGCGATTTAGTAGTTACACGTCCGCATGGGAACTTTGCTTAGACATGCTACTTTGTAATTATTATGCAAAGAGCTTTGATAACAAATATTTATGTTATTAGCTATATTTTACTTGAAGCGTGTTTGTAATAAACATAAAGGCAATTATTTACAATGTTCGCAGAATGAATGTTGTGCGAGACGACTAAGGGAGGTTTCATTTATGAATACTTTGTGGGTGAAATGCTTATTGTCACCTATTACCACTTGACACGTTATTTCGTCCCTAAATGCTAAATAATTATAGGTATGCTGTATGTATCGTAATTATATGCTATCTAATCGTGCTATTTTCATCATCATCATCGTCAGCCTGTCACTGTCCACGGCTTAACAAAGCTCTCTCCTCGTCCTTCCTTATCCACTCGCTCACCGCTATCTGACTCATGTTGTCAGGCCACCGATGCGACGGAGGACGTCACACAACTACGCCTGTCAGTTTGTGGTCTCCATTCTAGAACTCGGGTTAACTATCGGCAGATATGACCAGCCATTCAACTTGCAAATCTTCAGAGCTAATTCAACTACGTTGGTTCTTTGACACCACATTTCTGAAGTGATCTCTTAGATAAATACCGAGTATTCTCTTTTAATAGCTCGCTGAGTGACTTCAGCTCTTTCCATAGCTCGCTGAGCCACTTTGTATTGATGGACTGTTCCTATCGTCAGCACGTATCGTTTCCGCATGCTTCTGTTCGGTGCATAGAGCTCACATTCATAACAGAACACTGGGACGTAGGCTATTGAATGATGGTTACTATTTTACCGAAGAAAATCAACAAATGGAATGGAAGAATTGTACTTATTCTAAAGTATATGGTCAATTTCGTGAATTCCTCCGGACCCACGATCGGTCCGCGGCCACACGACTGATTGATCTATTGCGCGTGCGCGTGTCGCTGTCAATTACGCGCACGCGCATCCATCACCGTGCGCCTGCGCAGCGCGGAGTCGGGGCTAGTAGGCGGGCAAATTCCCAGGTTTACCGTAAACGATGGAATTTTAGAGTAAACGGGCTTAAACCGAATATACGTTTAATGAAGAAAATTTTGTCTAGCTTTATACAGGGTGAAATTATATATCATTCATCATATACAGGGTCCTTCCTAATATGCTGACACTTTTTTAAGGGGATAATCAGACCGTCAAACTGAGCAACTTTCTCTATGGCACCAACATCGAATCGCAAAAAATAAATCAACTACTCCGTACAAAACTGCAAACCTACTTTAGCTAAATGTATGGGACACCTGTTTTTTTTTTTTCGCGATTTCGATGTTGGTGCCATAGAGAAAGTTGTTCAGTTTAACGGTCCCCTAAAAGTGTCAGCATATTAAGTTGGACCCTGTATATCATTAGCATCCTTTTAAACTAAGAGTCTACCCATCAAACTGAACAACTTCTACTATGGGAGAAAACCGATGGGAGCAAAAAAATACTTATCAATTTCAACCTGTATGTGCTTACAATATGCTATCTCCCCTTATCCCAATCTCTCCCCTTACAGTGTTTCCCCCTCCATCCTCCCCTCGTCGCACCCCCTCTCATCTACA
This sequence comes from Agonopterix alstromeriana, assembly GCA_963924505.1. Classification (NCBI taxonomy): domain Eukaryota; kingdom Metazoa; phylum Arthropoda; class Insecta; order Lepidoptera; family Depressariidae; genus Agonopterix; species Agonopterix alstromeriana. Next base: position 15,940,387 of record OZ004679.1, read on the forward strand.
TCGCTCATTTCTATTTACACTTTACCTATAAAAGGTGAAGGAAAGAATAGTAGAAATTGTGACGAGTGTGAAGTCCATCTGCTCAGTATAGATGCGCGTGGTGTACTAACGTCGTAACATCCATAGAATTTCCATGGCGGTTGCCTTGTGCCCTTGCGTTGGTGATGAGAGCGATTGATGATGATAATGCATTGTGGATGTCCAGTCATCAGGAATTAAGTCCAACGATAATCGTATTTCTTAAAACACAAATGGAAAAAGCCGTGGTTGTCCAGTGGCGAGTAATCGTGCCTGCCGTGCAGGAGGCGATGGTTCGATCCCCGTCCAGGCCAAGTCGTATCAATGAGTTTTTCGGAATTCATGTACGATTAGTAACACCACTGGTTTTTCGGTGAAGGAACCGAGGTTTCCGAGTTTTCAGAATATCTCTGACTACCCCTTCAGGGAATATAGTCGTGAGCATATGCAAATGGAAATTAACAATTAAATCCGTACTAGAATTAAGATTATAAAATGATATTATGGTAAATCATAAAGACCACAATCAATAAATCAAATTGTGTTCATTGGTTGTAGAATAAACGTACGATCACGGAGACAGGAATGACGGTGAAACTGCGCTCGCGCAGATATATTGGCATTTTTATGACCGCAGGCGGTAAGCACCGACCGTCCCGGATATTAACATTCCTTGTGAAATACACTTTCCATTACTTTCCGCAACTCAGTGGAGATTAGAGATCTAATAGTGTTTATAGTTATTAGATTTACTTATTTGGAAAGTAATAGTCCGTCACATGCCGGTGACTAACACCTACTAAATGATAGGGAGGTGAAGATTAGTTGAGCAGTGCGGTTGCAATACCCTGGAAGATAGAGAGAGATTGCTATACCAATTGCATGTTATTAATCCGCGAGTTTCCAACTAGTCAAATTAACAACTCTTTATCAAACGTCAAAACGCGTGGTTTGTATGAAAAACTAAAAATTTAATAGTGACGTCATCGTTTTTCGTCGTCGTTTTGATACTTTTTATAGTTTATCTAGTTATTAAAAATAGTATTCAAGCAACAGAATTTCTGAAAATGTGAGTTTAGCGTTATTTTCAAACGGTTTATTTATTGAGCAGTTAAAACTAAAATATATTTTATGTAGTCAACTCCCCTATGGTATTCACCTTTCAACAATTTTAATACATACATACACTTGCCTATACATAAACTCTGGACCGTAATCCTTTTCGGGGTGTTCAGAAACATTGCTACAACTGCCAACTTCCTGTTTAAGTAGTTGTATCAATGCTCACATTTAACAATTGGTTTATTCTATCATGAGATATTGTGTCACTGGTATTTGGTTCCATTTTAAAAGATCTATCAATGACGCCTCTCTCAATGGGGTATTTATGAACCACTTTCATTCTATGGTCATAAACATATTTATGGTCAAAAAAATATTTTTTTTCGACAATATTTTGTCTTCATGCCTAATTTTGTTGCAGGAGGTGCAAAAATTAAAGAGTAATTGAGTTGGAGCATTAGACAGAACGAACGAAGCTTAGTAAAAGGGTCCCTTGTTTTACCTATGGTACTCTAAAAATGCTTTAAGAGAAGTATTAACTGATGTACCGTGTCTTATGCAAACATATAGTCGATACCTAAAAATGTTCTCTAGTTTTGCTTTCATCTATTAACATTTAAAAGGCTGATGATGACTATCATCGTCATATATATGCTTGTGTTTCTACCATTTCATCGAGAGGCTGCAGACAGACCTAATGTTTTCATTTTTAAAATCGTTCGTAATGTTTCGGCTGAATGCCGCTGAAAATATAAATTTAATATTCTAACCAAATGCGATTTGAAAATTATGTAGGTAACCTACCGTGTGTGAGGTTGCTAACATTTAAGAGATCCGACGATTTCGATGTCTATTGGCTTAGAGGTCTGTAGACAGACAGTAGAAACATTTCACAATATTATGATATTAAAGTTGGTGACAGCACTAACATCTCCATCATGATTGAAGAGCCTTGTGATTGTATAAAGAAAAGCACAATAACAAACACAATCAAAATCCTTTAGTACAAGTGGAATTGACTCGACACTCGCAAGACGTGAGTGACACCCACGCAGGTATTGTAATAATAATTCAGAGGCCCAATGAGGCGGCTTGACAACTCTGACAGAAAGTCCACTATCTAGGCACACGTGGTAGAGTGTGGACCCTCTCAACTTCCCAGCGAGAAGATACCTGTAGCCCTAGTATGATATTTCAACTCGGAATCGACGTGCCTACGCTGCATTGAAAATTACCCGTTCCCGCCAATGCCGCGACGAGTGGTCGAGTAGTGGGTAAGTTATAGCCTGTAGAATCCCACTGCAGGGCAAAGGCCTCCTCTCACGAATAAGGGTGAAAGGGAGTAGGCCATTCTCGTGGAGGCAAGTTAGTGATCAATTTGCTGTCAGAGAATTTTCAAGCCGCTAAATAGGCTTCTGACCTTGCTTAACGAATAGTTATAACGCCATCTGACGGAACTATCAGAGATCAACTGCTTAACATGCCATTCGAAACACGGAAACTGATGAAATACCACTTAACGGTCACTCATCCAAAGACTGACCGGACCTGCCGTTGCTTAACTTCGGTGATGGTTTCTAAAACCGAAACTTCACTACGCCAATGAGCGCTTAAAGTAGTGAGTACCTATGGAAAAAAGCCGAGTCACGCGTAAGTACAGAAATCATGCTAGGTATTATTCATGAACTAGCGAGTGACTGATTCCCAAAACTGTTGCGTCATAGTATAGTAACACATAAGTGATAACGTCTTAGGTACAGAGGTCGGTGACAGCGATGTGCTGTGACGCGGCGTTTCCCATGAAGTGGACTCATAAAAATTAACCCATTAACATCAATTAGCGAGAAGCCGCAGTGACGACTTTACTTGTCACGTAAGCCCGTGATAGTAGTCTGTGGTAAATTGTAGTTGTCACACTAGTCAAAAGAGACCTGCGAAAATTCTTGTTCAATTGGAAAACCATCACCACAACGGCAGCGGCAGGTTGTTAAGTACAGCCGAATGGGTCGAAACAATCGTCTATCAATACAATATACAACAGAACCATTTTGGTCATTGACTTACCAACTACTGGACAGAGTCTCAGAATAAAAAGAGAACGAAAACGTATAAAAGAGAACGAATTACGCAACAGTGTTCGTTTGATCGGCCGAATACGCGCACGCGTCCCTAGTTCATACAGTAACTAATTAATTCAAAAAAGCAAAACATAGGGACATAGCAGAGGTAACATAGATTGTATGGTAACAATATTTTTGTTCCAGTGTCATTATCCAGGGAGGAAACAGGGGAATACGTTTGTATGGAAAAAACCGCACTCGCCTATTCTCTTAATTGAGTCTTTTATTCGTAAGAGCAATATACTTTTAGAAACCTTCTAATTATTATGATATGACATACGATAGAAAATTCACCTAAACTTGTAAAGGCCAATGCATCTATAATAATGCTACGTAACGTAACAAAAAATATTCAAAACCAAAATAAGAGAATCGACATCGTTACCTAGACATTAAATTATTGATAGTAGTCAAGGAACTATTTATAAAAACTTTAAATTCGAACCTAATTTAATTTGTTCCATGTAGAGTTACAGAGGGCATCGACCGATAGGTAGCTACATAATCACCTGTGCGGTCCATCAAGACTTTATCTCTATGTGTTAGAGTAGGTTTTGGTTTAATTTATTAGTATGTGATAATTGGTATGTTTCGTTAAGCACGTAATGGCCGAATTAAGTGGGACTAGAGGCGTTAAATGAGCGTATTCTCGGAGGCGGAGGTTTTTGTGCGCGCTGCGCTGCGCCTGCGCCGCGGGGCGAGCTGTAGGGATGCGCATGCGCACAGGTGAGCCGGAACTGTGGTGGCTTTTAGAGTACGTTTTACAAAAGCCTTACTCATACCAACCATATCCATCCAAGCATGCAATTGTAGCTAGGCTTACTTTTAGCATATGACTTAGTAATTGGTGGCTAGAAACTTTTTGTGTTTGAAAGCTTATCATTAGACTGAAAAACTGGTATACATGGTCCAACTAAATTTTCTGTCGGTTTTTTAATAGGATGATCAGACCATGATACTGAACAATATTCTAACATCGAAATTGAGGAAAAAAAATCCCCTGCCTGCATATGCACTTTTGGGTCGAGTAGGATTGCAGTTTTGTATGAAACAGCTGATTACTTTTTCGCGATTCCGGTATTGGTCCCATAGAGAAAATTGTTCAGTTTGCTGGTCTGAAAAAACCGAGAGCATCGCTAAGAAGGACCATATACAGGGTCCTTCTTAATATGCTGACACTTTTTTAAGGGGATGACCAGACCATCATACTGAACACTTTCTCTATGGGACCAACATCGAAATCGCGAAAAAATATCAGCTGTCCCATACATAACTGCAAACCTACTCGAGCCAAATGTATGGGACAGCAGATTTGTTTTCGCGATTTCGATATTGGTCCCATAGAGAAAGTTTTTCATTATGATGGTCTGGTCATCCCCTTAAAAAAGTGTCAGCATATTAAGAAGGACCCTGTATAATTTTGTCTCGCTACAATGACGGGAACCGGTCCGGAATTTCGAACGAAGTCGCTGGCCAAAGCTCGTAGTAATAAAAGGCTGTATTAAAATTTTCCAGCAGTCGATATCCCATCACTAGCTTCCAAAAACTCCAGTGTGTTGTGTGGTAGCGGCGAGTCATGCGCGGTAATGGCCGAATTAATCGCCGCCGACGTGCGCCCGCGCACCTTCCCCCCTGGGCTCCAGGGATTGACCGCAATTATGCGCCGGCCACCGACGGCCGCCTAATTGATAGGTTTATTGTTGGTTCGGAGGTGTGGCTCATTCGTTTTGTTGCCCACAATTTGTGGTCGCTGGTCATGGTCACACGATCGATGGTTGCATTGTGTTGTGATATAAATAGGACGTTGGAAACCTGCTTCGTTATTAAAGGGTTGTATGATAGAATTTGTATTCCAAACTACACGAGGTAAGCGTCACACCTTAGCTGGCCTTGTATAAAACTGATCAAATATTGTAGCTAACTAGTTCCGGGACTTGAGCTAAAGCCCCATTCCTTATCGTGGTTATTGTACCTACTAAGAGGTTAAGTTTTCCTCTACACTGTATAAATAAGCAATATGTACTCTAATATTCATGTCACAAAAATGGAATTATTACAAAAATATAGAGGTCAGCACAAGCGTCGTCAATAACAAAAATACACAAACAGACATAAATCAGCAACAAGCTTACATCTCACAATCAGAAATACAAGCTCAGTCAAATAACCCGCCCCTTGTCGATCCTGGCGCAAAGGAGCCCATAATGCTAGCAGCGTTGCCACACTGAATAGCTACGGCTAGCCTCTGCACCAGAAACGACCCGGAACGGGGGTCACAATGTTGCTCCCTCAGTCGACGGCCAATCTCCGCAACGAAGGTCTTTGCCTCGGCGCCCTAAACCCGCGTGGTCTCAACGGCGACAGGTACAAAAAGAATAAGCAATTATTTCACACTTATATAGATATCAAGATGGTATCGCAACTTCCGCTTGCAAATACCTTGTTAACAAAATTGTATTTACGTTATTCAATACAACCTGACCACCACCAAATAATTCTACTTTACACGTGTTTCGTTCCACCAAGGAGCATCCTCAGGAGTTAGATCGACGAAGGTTCGCAACACGTTCGGCGTGTTCAGCGTTCGTAGATTAAATTTGTCTACTAGCTATTTGGAAGCGGAAGTTGCGATACCATCTTGTTTAAATGTATTAATCTTGGATTTCTGCTAAGTAAAGCCTGATTCAATAAATTACTATTTCACACGTTCATTCATTCTGACCTAATTCTGACGCTAAATAATGATAAAAGTGGACCTCGTTAGATAGCTAAGATAAAAGCATTATACAAGGTGTTATAAAAGTAAAAATAAACATTTAAACCTTTTGTTTAGACCATTAAACTGAACAACTTTCACTAAGGGACCAACATCGAAATCGCGAAAATAATAAACTACTGTCCCATACGTTTAGCTCGAGTAGATTTGTAGTTAAGTATGGAATATAACATTTTTTGCTTTGCGATTTCGACGTTAATCCCATGGATAAAGTTGTTCCCCTTCAATGATTATTTGTATTTTTGTAACACCTTGTATAAGTTCGCCCTTAAATGAGATTTGGAATAACGTTTGTGACCACAACAAAAGGGTAGACGGTCGTGAGTTTATGTGCAACACCTACGGAAATATCCAACGAATATGTGGCCACAATTTCATGTTCTGTTCATAACATTCTAACTCAATTTGTTTCCTCAAGGATATTGGTTCTGTCACTCAAATTTCGCAAAAGGTTTACAAATTGCATTATTGATTGTTGTCCTATATTTAAGGCTATAAGTCTGAGTCGTGCAGTTGTCTCGGCCCCGCTAGCATGGCGCAACGCGATGTGTGACAAACAAATCACGCTGTCTGTCGCAACACTCGGACGGACGGACCGACGGACAACGGACGATGATTTGTGCACAAATTATACACCGCTTCGATGGCTTATATTTTATGTTTGCAATTCCAATAAAGACTTTACTATCGGTTTGAGATCTCACTATGAAATCTATCTCTTCTCGATCAAGCTACTGTTTGATTATGTTGCCGTAATTTTCAGCAGTATACCAGAATGAAATGATAGGCCAAAAATGGAGCAAAACCATAAAGAGTGGCAAAAGACTTCAGGAGGGCTGTAAGCCAGATTTTTTTTTTGTTAAGGGGAAAATCCTGCATAGGATATTATATTCGCTGCCTTGGGGACGACGTGGCGGGGCATTATGCCAGACTTCTACCGGCTAAAAACCCCACGGTGTTCCTACTCGTCACCTTTGTGCCGAGGACCCGGGTGTTGAAAGGAATGGAGCAACTCCATCCCTCTACGGCCGGTGAGTGGCGTGTGGGATCACGCGGGACGCCTACTTCAGCCAGGATGTTTGGACGCCGGACTTTCCTAATTCCGACGCCCTGTGGCTCTTGTTAAGGAGAAAGGTTGCGAGAACCTAACCTTACCTAATCATAATTAGGGTTGAAGACACTTACAATCGCTCGATAGTCATTCACGAATTCATGATTAGTGACAAGTAGTAGTGGACGCGTGGGCGTGCGGCGTGCGCGGATCGGAGCAGCGCCGCGCAATGCAATCTCGTAAACCACCATTACGGGCTCGTTATTATTTGTTGCCGGACCGGGACCGGGCTCAATTAAAACGAGAACATTAACGTTTTTTGCATCTCACATTGTTTGTACCGATCGTCAATTACCAATTCACTAGGTACCAATTTCGCTACATAACTTATTGCGACTTTCGAGCGATTAAAAGCAATACTTTTCGTATAGTTTCAGTTCGTTTTTTTTATGTACACAAATTAATACTTTAGACTGTATTCTCGTAGGGATGGACAGAATCTTAACCACAACTGCCATGATAAGCATCTATAACAAAGCTTAGTTTGAACCATATATTGTCCTACCAGTCTGAAACGACGTGCATAGAAAAAGATCAAGGTCGCCGAAATTGTAATGTCCTAAGTGCGGAAACGTGGACCCTGATTAAATTGCGCTTTGCTCGGTTTTTACTGAGATACACACCAGGAGCGTGAAGTAAACGTGAGACAAAGTGCTGAAGTGGCTATGGGCTCGTCATGTCTGCCGAAGAACTGACAATCTATGGAAAACAGAGTTCTAGAGTGAAGACCACGAACTGGCAGGCGTATTGTGGGACGCCCTGCGATCCGCTGGATGACGACCTAAAAATGACAGAGGATGAGGAAAGTCCAAGATAGAGTTTAGTGGCGCACCTTGTGAGTGGCCTATGTTCAGTAGTGGCTGCCTAGCCCAACCTATCATCATGGACTGATGATCATGCTGATGTTGAGGGAAGCCTATGCCGTGCAGTCATATCCTGACTGTTATAGGGTTCTCCATCGTAAGGTTTTTATCAAGAAAAATTGTCTAATGGAAGAAACTGTAACATTGAGAACACATGTAAATAGTTGCACTTGTTCTCAGAAGTGGTAACAAGCAATAACTTCATGCTTCACGTAATCAGCATAAACTGAATAAATTTAAATTTTATGACAGGCGCGCTACGTAATGGCGGCCACCCGGCGCTGCGCTGCGCCGGCGCACCGTGTGTGGCGGGAACCGAACCCGAACCCCGATCATTATCATCCCGACATCTCTACTCGACACGCGCAAAAACTACAAAACATTATTCTAAATAACATTAAGACCGACCTAAAAAGTTTTATCTTGATCCAAAAACTGCGAAGAAAATTACATTTTGCAATTGTAGTTTTTTAATCAACATCGTGAGGAAACATGCTTTAATTTCGAGGCTCTTATTGTATTGTGAGCCCATTTCGGTAGATTTAGGTTAGGCACAGCTAATTAAATATGAACAATCTGAATCTTTCATTAGCTTGGACATCGCCGCCGTGATCATATAATGGTCATATGCTTACAAGTGTACTAATCATCAATAAAATCGTGACCATAAACTTTCTGGGTGGTCAGAATCATTGCTAAGAACAACCATCTACCTGTTTAAGCGTAAAGTTGTAGAAGGACTTACTTTGAGCATATTGAAGGCCATAGGATGGTGACATGTCAAGTCTAAGTAGCTAGCTTTTCCCATACAATAACATTGCAAAATACACCCTATCCCTTAGTTTCCTCTTAAGACATACGCGGGAAGGAATGTGATGATCTGTCACAAGCTGGAACCACATCATCAGCCTGTGTCCATTTATCAGTTCACGCTACTTCCAGTGTACAAGATAGCAATGTAAAATTCAATAAAGTGCAGTGAACATAATGTCGGGGTAGACAGAAGGCCCGCGGGTGTGGACAATCACCGCATTAACACAACAATACGCTTTAAACTGCGATGTTATCGCGCGCATGCGCAGTAGCGCGCCCTCAGGGTCCTTCTCACACCTGCCTCCTGCCGCCGCCCAGCTCAATGCCTCCAAACCTCCAGGCCTTTCCTTAATGGCCCTGCACTTATATACCACTCTATAATTCACATACAACTGTATTTCCAAGTAGAATGCTAGTCAAGTACTGGACTTTAAATCCATGATTGATATAAGCAGGTATTGGTGACGGTACAAGATGAATAAACTATTAACATTTGGTAGATGTTTATATTGAAGAGTATATATTGAAGCTAATGAAATAAATTACTATAATGATGTGTCCCGCGTCTGTGCTTGCTCAGACCAGGGTTACCAGTACCAACAATAAAATTTCCCGATAAAAACCTAAATTTTTCACTTTTCCTAGAATTTCGTGTTAGGTACCTACTTTTTGCGGCGTACGAAGATACAAGATTGTTGTGGATTGCAAACCTCCTTTCATGTTAAGCTCTATGCTAGTATTTTTGTATTGCTTTTGTCTTCTGAAAATCTCTGTCTTCTTTAAATTATAAATTATATTATTCCAAAGCAGGCCTATCTTTTCACCACCTATTACAATATCTACAGTCCGCTACAAAGATTTTTCAATTATTTTTCTCTAACTAGTGTAAATCAATATCAATAAAATTCATATTTATATTGGCAGACGTTTAAAGACTGATCTATTTAATTTTTTATTTCAATAATGCAGCTCGATAATTCGAATTATTAATTCAACTACCTTATATACAAATTCAACACAGTTTCTTGACGGACAGAGTGCCAAAATTTCAGACATGTCAGGAAAGATCAAATCACACCATCTGGTAACCCTAGGTTTTATGACGACATTCTTCACTCTAATTTAGATAATAAAATTGCTCGTGGCAAGTCCCTCCCCCTCTCTCCTCTCCGCCCCTCGTCCCCTCTGGCTACAGAGAGGTGTTTATATGAGGTGACAATGACAGTCATCCCACACACATTTACTTAATGACCGTGTGGTTTCCACCTACAAATGTATACCACCGTGTCTGTCCTTCAAGGAGACTCAATATTTCTTTCGCATTGTTTTAAACACATAATGGCAAGCCACCTGTTCTAACCTTAGCCCCACTTGCGCCAACCTGGGTTAGCAAGTAACTCTGGGTTAAATAGCTAACACGAATTTTCTGCTATAATAAAAATCATAGATTACAAACTTAACTTGGAGTTATATTCTAACCCAGGTTGACGCAAGTGGGGCTTAGAGTTCTAATTTATTGAATGTGGACTATTCTATGTCAACAAATTCAAAGCTCCCTAATCATTTGTCTTAATCCGGACTAATAAGCTGTGAAATTACGTAATCTTACGCTTTTTCCCAGAGAGAGGGTTAGGCAGACATTGATCTCCACTCTGGGCGGTCATGATAATACTTTCTCGCTTCCTCAAAATTAAAACTCCTCGTCATACATTTCTCATCGGTTCCGGCTGTAGCAATAGTTATACAGGGTGAAATTGATATCATTAGCATCCATTCATACTAAGAGTCTACCTGTTGAGTTAAATTTAAAAACACCCTAAGATGTGGCTGTATGGGCAGATTCTTTGTTCCTTGTGTAGTACTTAATTTTGTCACGGTAGGTGTCGCTATCGGTCACTTCCTTCTTCCATGTTCACTGTGAATGTATGACGTTTTCTTATTGTGCAAATAAAAGAATATTAGAAGAATATCTCGGTTTTATTCCTAACCTGAATACTACCCATAAAACCGAACCATTTTTACAGCAAACCGATCGGTGCAAAACAAATCTGCTACTGCGTACATTTGAGACGAGTAAGCATTGCAGTTTAGTATGGAACGGCTGATTATTTTTGCTCCGATCGGTTTGCTCCCATAGTAAAAGTTGTTCAGTTTGATGGGTTTGATGGGTAGACTCTTAGTTTAATGGGATGCTAATGATATCAATTTCACCCTGTAGTATTTAAACAAATGTTATTTCAGTGGTGGTAGTGAGAATTAGCACACCCTGGTTCACACAAACGAGCAGACGAAGAGGTAAGCACGTGTGAAACAGAGAAAGTTAGCGAGAGAAGACTAAACCATTGCCTACTGTCGCCTTCCTCCCGTCTTCCACGAGGGGGTGAAAGGAACAACAAGATATTGAAAAGCTCAACGATGATGACACAGAGTTCTCAAGTAAATCAGCATGGTTGCGCAGGCGCAGCTTCGCGCCGCGCCTCGTATTAGTGGCCGGTACAATTTGCGCGGCGAGTGGAAACGCCTCGGGCGCGCGCTGAGCTATGGGGTGTAGATTGTCTGCGTTATTCTGACTGATTGGACGATCTCGGGCAATCGCTTGATGCAATCTTTTGTACTTTTCCTTGGGATAACAAACAGTGTAGTTGATGGTCTTTCTTTATATGCTGACAATTTTTTAAGGAGATGATCAGAACATTAAACTGAAAACTTTCTCTATGAGACATCATTCCCTTGAAAAAACGGTAGCATTATCAAGAAGGATCCTCTTCTGTGAACTGCCGGTTCTCCGATGGAAAAGATCAAAAGTTGGCATCAAGCAACTGCCCAGAGATCGTCAATCAGTCAAAATATGAGCCGCACGTATATAAGGTCCAACTTAATATGCTGACACATTTTAAGGGGATGATCAGACCATCAAACTAAACAACTTTCTCTATGGGACCAACATCGAAATCGCGAAAAAAAAATCATCTGTCCCATACATTTTTCTTAAGTAGGTTTGCAGTTTTGTATGGAAGAGCTGATTTTTTTTTCGAGATTTCGATGTTGTTGCCATAGAGAAAGTTGTTCAGTTTGGCGGTCTGATCATTCCCTTAAAAAAGTGTCAGCATATTAAGAAGGACCCTGTATGCGGACTTTTGGTGAATTAATCTAATTAGGTTAACTGTAAAGTTATGTCTAAATGGTTCTAGAATAGTGCCGCAGAGCAAGCCCCAGGCACTGTGTCAAAACATAGCCCCAGACGCAGACCGTGTGACCACACGTTGCGACACGTTGCGACACGTTGCGACACGCTGCGGCACGCTGCGACTGACGACTAACACCTACTATTATATGCCACACTTGCCCTGAGTTATGTTATGATTGCTCTCAACTTGTTTCATTTTCAATACAAATTGCCTCCATGATGTTTATTGTAAACAGTTTCGACATTTTCGTAAATGAAGGTAATTGTGTTTTGCATCATTTGTCTCTTAAATTCTGAGCCAATCTGTACAAATTGTGTAGGTACCTACTTGACTGATTGATACAGCTAAAAGTAAGGTGGTTTACATTCTCATTATTGTCGTAAGTTTGACTCTTCAAAGCCCAGCCTGAAGGATCGAATTTCTTCTTTTTAGTGATTGCATGCCCAGGACGATGGGTTTCTTGTGCAATGTTTTTGTTGCGAAAAAGCTATCCCCGATTACCAACGCACAGTTATATTCCATCCTGATTTCGTCATTAATATAAATGTGGGCTTTGTTAGAACTACACGTCGATAAGATAGTTGGTAGTTGTAACAGAGTTTCTGATCACCCCGAACGGGGTACCAGAATCACATTGTGTTTTATATCCGTTGCTAATTTCATTAAAGGTGATGCAGATTTCAACGATGCAGGCATGCAGGCTTCGTCAAAACACAACCAGCTAAGCAAAAGGCCCTGCCCTGCGCAACCCTGCTTTAAAAGTCCCTGAAATGCTAGCCGTATCGCCTCTCTGGATGGCCAATGAAATTCTTTGCCCCAAGTAACTAGTAGTACTTAATACAATTAATTAATAACTGGAAAAGTCATTGGTAGATCATGAATCATTATAATATTCTCAGAATCATGTAAATATTAGTATCTACTAAACCACAAAGCATGATGTCGCAATGAAGCGTGTGCGTTAAAAAGCTATAGAGTAGGTGAACTAAGATTTAGTGTGACAGTAGCCCTATGCCCACGCAGGTCGCGTGCCGACGCACCAGGTGGAGTCGGGTGTCGAGTAATAACTATAAAATATAATTAATCTCACGTGAATATACATTGCCAATGTTGAATATTAGAGGGAAGGGAAGCAGAGGATAATATAGGTTTAATATTTAGTGTCTTTTCAGTGCAACAAAAACGTTGAAAAACAACGCTAAATTCACATTTTCAGTAATTCTTTAGCTCAAATACTATTTTTAATAACAGAACGAACAATAAAAGTAACAAAATGTAGATGATGTCCATACTTAAGTAAACCCTAAATATATGTCAAAGACAATTTGCACGAAGTGCGCATGTGCGAACGCCATCATGTAAAATCCAAAACGCTGTTTGAAGCGTGTGAAGTACCGGACCTGTGACATGGTTTTAAGTTGGATATAAGTATTTATCTTTGTACTCTAATGAGGATTAAAAGTCCGAACATCAAACGTATCTTACATGTATCGAGATCTTAACGCACTACACCGCAAATGCAGGATTTTCAAGAATCTTCTGAAAATTAAGCATCTCGTTAGTTATTTCTCGCTGCAATTTCTTTCACCTCACTGATGTTTCATAGGCATGAAATCATGAATTATTCCTACTTCCAACGCACCATTTTCTTCAAATCTTTCATTGTCAATTAGAGAAGGCGTTAATGGTCGTATTCGTATCTATCTATAGGCCCAGATATTAAAGATTACCCTCTTTAGAAGATTTCCGATAATTGATTGTTTTTACCAACGCGCTAGAAAACTCTTTCATTGCTGGTCTTCAGCGCTCAAGTTATGCAATAGCATCAAGCATCTAAGGTTTTTAGTTCCTTTTTGGTCTTTTCATGACCAACAGTTCACACTCATGTAAGACCACCGGCCAAATGCTTTTGATCCAGCGTAAAATGAAGCCGCTAGACGTTTAAAGGCAATTCAACAAATTGGGTGTCCAAACATTATGTTTTCAGTGTTTTATGACTTGGAACACTACATCTAACATAATTCTCGCTTCGGCCCATTTGAAACACAAAACCTAAGCTTGTAGTTTTATTAGATCGGCTCCCGCGCTAACGGGCGGGGCGAGGGAAAAGCGGGAGCGGGGCAGGGATGCGCGTGCGATGTCGAAGATTGAGAAATTTCACGGTAATGCGCGACAATAGAACCTCCGTGCTATTCGATTTGAATAACTTTGCTTATAAATAAGCTTTGGCTTATTTTATAATAAACTCTTTTAGGTTATAAAGTTGGTCTTGTTAACTACAAGTACCTAAGTGTTGAGAAATGGTTCACCACGTGTGAAATGTGGAGGGAATCAGACTTTTATCGTTCTCGTGATACGAATGAAAAACTATGGCCTATAAAAAAGCCCTATGAATTGTAGTAGCACGTACGCATTTCGTCCGATACGCAGTTCGTCCACACGCATTTCGTAAAATAGGCTTTGCGTCTATTATAAAACGATTGGTGATTCATAGAATATTTAGCGACATTTATTTACACATTACATCGACTGTTTATTCACTTGTAAAAACTGTCAGGTACAGCAGAATATACAGGGTCCTTCTTAATATGGTAACACTTTTTAAGGGGATGATCAGATGTTGGTCCGAAATCGCGAAAGATCGAGTTACTGGGACATAAGCGAGTGGTTACAATAGTTAGTTTAAGGCACATAATAATTAAAATAGTTACTACACAAGTAAAATGAGATTATCGTTCCTGGGGTGTAGGGTAAGGAAAGGCTATAGATTCAATTCAGTTAGAGTGAGCTTGGTTCCCATCGTGGACCTATGCCTGAGATCTTAAATTCTTAAAGTCAATTTCCATTATCACATCACCTTAGTGGCAAGTACTGCGTGAATTTATTTTTAAAGCAATTCAATTTATTGTTATTAGCCTGCAAAAGATGCGATATTTCATTTAATGGAGATGCGTCCCAAATAAAAGAGTGTGTAATAATTCCCACCGTTGACGTATAAACGTGGCCCTTGTATTGTGCGCGGGCGCAGACCGCAGTTGGGCCTAGGGTTGTCAATAGCTGGACATCATTCACTTAAACTTTTTTATGGAATACCAGCACAACATTTGTTCTTGTGTCATGTCTACCTGTCTGTAAATATAAGACCAGTTTTAATATTTTCGCTTTTGTCTTATGTTTTTTGAACGAAAAAATCCGAGTTTCCTATAATTTGCTAGCTAGCACACATCCACAACAATAGTCTCCAAGTGGTTTAGTCAAAAATAATGTTATTTGATATGAATATCCAAGAATATCCACTGTTCATTTTAGCAACTGACGACAAGCTCACACCCTGAAGTGAAGTGCCCAAACACTGTCCAGTCTTCTAACTGGCTAAATCGGTATTTACTTGACTGTGCTTATGACTAACAAGTTTAGTTAGGCGGTTAGGCCGGACATAAACATTTTCAGTCTGATATTTACACCCGGAAGCGAGGTAGCCCTAGCCTCCGGAGCGCACCGGGAGGCGCGACATGTTTATCGCGCTGACGCGTCGCCTCATTACCATACGATCATTGAATACAATAAATTGCCTAAAATATGAACAGTTTTGTCAGCGGCGGCCGTTATCCACGGAATTTGTCCAACTTTTATTATTACGCCGCGAGATAACGAATAAAATATTTAATAACAATTTAACAGTAACCCGTCGCCTTGCGTGTCGCCTTACAGTTAGCTCACTGCTGACACAGGATGAGTTTTGAACTCGTTTTAAACAGATCCTTTTGTAGGTTAGGATTGTTATTTAGATTATTTATTAGGCGATATTTAAATGATCGTTGTATGAGGAGAGCGCAGGACTGGTCTTTGTGGTGACCCTTGGGGTAGGGTTATAGCCAGCAATGGACGTTTATTGGCTGATGATAATGATTTTAAATGATCCAAACTTGAAAATGTGTTATTATTGAAAGGTTTGATAATATTTAAAGGGGTAGTTTGGAATCGCGAAAATTGTTTTCTAAGGCAAATCATTTTTTTTTTCAGGATTTTTAATTATGGTGCCATAGAAATGGTAAAGGTCAGTTTGATGGACCAAAGCATCCTCTAAAATATGTAACTCATTTACGTTTACTCCCTGCACAGGGTCCTTCTTAATATGCTGACAGTTTTTAAGGGGGTGACCAGACCATCAAACTAAACAACTTTCTCTATGGGACCAAAAAACTAAAATTAAATTTAAAATTACTCGCATAATTCACTTCAGCAACATGCGTCGTCAACCATCTTAATTAAAACAAAATCTGCTTCAGCAACACGCGTCGCCAAATTTATACAGTACCATTCAGCAACATGCCACGTCAAACACTTAATCAAAAAGACCGCCCCTTGCCATACCCGGCCCAAACGTGCCCATAACGCTGGCCGCGTTTCCGCGCTGAATCGCTAACCAACCAACCGACCAACATCGAAAAACAGTTCCATAAAGAAAGTTGTATAGTAATTTGATTTATTATGTTACCGATCGATGATCTTCAACGAACTACCTGACAAGTCGTGAAGCAATGTAGGTATTCTTTCACTTCAATATCGAACCGATAATATTTATAGTAATTTGTGTGCAATTAAAAGAGATCAGCGCATGCGCTGCTTAATTGTTAATTGGTGTGTAATGATCGCCTCTGCGTCCTGACTGCGCCGCGTATTATCTCGAAAACACTAATGTTTCCCTTCCTAATACACTTCTGATAATGCAATATGATACTTAAGGCTCTAGTTTTAAGGGTCATACGTGTTTTTTGAGTAAAAGTCGAAGGCTGATAAATAAATGCGCTTGTCAATGGAGTTAATTGCGTTCGCAATTAAAGCGGATTAAGGAGAGGTTGCAAGAAGGTTGATGAATGGTGCGCAGGCGCAGGAACCACACCTTTTTGTGTCCAGCGCACAAGTGTGACAGTAATTAAGGAGGTACAGGACTCTACCGGTGTCTGGGGGTTTCTTTGGTGTTAATTGGTTATTTAATTGGGATCACTGGGATTTTAAGTCTTTAGAAGTATCGAAAACCGTTTTTGGTAGCACAGTGTTTGTGGGTTTTGAGTTTTATTTTCAATTTAATTATATCTTGGACAGACACATTCACAGGCATTTGCTCAAAATAAAATACTCTAGAGTAATCCTCATACTACGGTTTAAACCTTCATTTTATTCGATTCTTAAATAGATTGTGACAATCGCGGCCATGACAAGGCCATGGGAATTTTTTCGAAATATTGAAATAAAATAAAAGTAAATTTAAACATATTTTGAGCTCAAACTCGATATTTGTAGTGGTGATAGTTGCTGAGATTCCTTCAAAACTATAGTTATGGAGCTGTGATTATTATAAGACTGAAGATAGAATATAAATAGGTAACTTTTGAAACCCTTGTTTTGCTTACAGAAGATTACTTCTTGTACAACGTGTTAATGATTAAGCGCAAAACTTCATACACCCTAACTGATATACAACAAAATAATCAGATTGAAAACATAATTTCATTATTTTGAAAGTTAAAATTTAAAGTTATTCGCATTTTAAGCTTTGAGGCAAAAATGATTTGTTATCATTTCAGCAATGAATGAAAGCGCTAACGTGCTCATGAATACATGTTAAGAATCTTGTTTTGGTAGTTAGTAGGGTGAATGTGCCCGTGCGGTGGGTTGACATCGAGTTCAGAAAATTTTAATTTTACAAACAAATTATTTAATATTTTGAAAAAAAAACCTATGTTGAAACCATGATAATTCGATTCTGCTCTCGATTCTAAACAAACTACTTTCTAGTTTTGCTTTAATTCATTAACATGTTGTATAGAATCCCCGCATTTCTACTAGACCCCAACCTCGATGTTTCTAGGTATCCATTTTTGATGAAATCCCTTCAAAGCTCTTAATCAAAACTGATTATCTTGAAATTTGTTTTTACAGTTTTCGAAGACTCTCGCAATAATTAGTCATTGAAATCGGTCCAGCCTTTTGGAAGCTTCGAAGCCACAAATAGATACAGATAGACGGCAAACTTATAACACCCCTCCTTTCTTGAGTCGGTGGTTAAAAAAAAATGCCACAGTGTTACTCTTTTTAACGCTGCGGTTTGGTGATTCTTGTAAATTAATGATTGTGAAACCCGGCACCGCCCTGCGCCCGCGCCGGTGACACGCGTCCGTCGCGTGACACCGAGCTGCAATCAAGCTGTAATTATAGCTTGCAACCTGCGCCTGCGGCTAGTAACAGTGTAGCCCGGGAAGTTAGCTGTAGAGCCCACCCTTTAGTTCCGACTTCTCTTGAAAATATCGCTTTTGGCTGAATTATCGGTTGCGGCAGAAAACTGATATAATCTTCGGCTTTAGACTGTTCAGAATCTGATCATGAAAGTTGTAATACTGCCGCAATATTGGGAACTGAAATATAACAAAACGCCGTTAAGAACCCGTTAAAAATAATTATTTTTAGATTAAATAAAAACTCTCAAAAACTGTATTGAGACTTTAGATAGATTTAAGTTGTTTTTTTTTGTTTTATGAAAGCATGGTCTTAAGGAGCCTCCACATTATTAGTTCTTCATTAAATGATTCAAACAGTGAAGGAAAATATCGTGAGGAAACCGGCATACGCTGAAGAAGAAATTGACGCGTATACGCAGTCAACCAATTCGCATTGGGTACGGGTGTTGGACATGCCCATACACCCTCCCTGATGGTAGACCTGTGCCCAGCAGTGGGACGCATATACAGGGTCGCATACACGCACTCCTTCTTAACATGCTGACACTTTTTTAAGGGCAGGACCAGACCATCAAACTGAACAACTTTCTCTATGGCACCAACATCGAAATCATGAGAAAAAAAAATCTACTGTGGCTCAAGTAGGTTTGCAGTTTTGTATCGAACAGCTGATTTTTTTTCGCGATTTCGATGTTGGTGTGATAGAGAAAGTTGTTCAATTTGACGGTCTGATCATCCCCTTAAAAAGGGGTAGCATAATAAGAAGGACCCTATATAGGCTGATGATGAATTAAAAGATTGATCCAACGAAAGTGTGTGATTTATTTTCCTCACTTTTAATTTACAAAAAGATAAATTGCTGAAAAGAAGGAATGGAATCCGTAAATTCGGTGCCGACTCAAAAACCTCAGATTCAGCACTAGCTCTCAGTTTCGGCGGACAGCAAGGATCAGTATAATTAAAGTAATTGTATGTGATGAGGTGTACTACACAGCCGGGTTTGTTCAATGTTTCTCGTAATATCTCGGAGAGACCTTATTGTGAAGGTTAATTAACATGTTGCCTGATAATCAGTGGGTTCATAATTGCGCAGCACACGCGAGATAATATGCGCAAACCCAAAACTTCGCTTTGGCACTTCACTTTCAACAATTTAACAATAAAAATTTACTTTATCGAAAAATCTGCTGTTCCAAGAAGCTTGCAAGGTACTGTCTACTACAGGGTCCTTCTTAATATGCTGACACTTTTTTAAGGGGATGATCAGACCGTCAAACTGAACAACTTTCTCTATGGGACTAACATCGAAATCAAGAAAAATAAATCTCCTGTTTCATACAAAACTGTTCCACATAAAACTGCCAATATACTATTTGACCGACGCGACGAGACCCTAATGTATAGGACAGCAGTGTTTTTTTTTTCTATTTTGATCTTTGTCCTATAAAGAAAGTTGTTCAGTTTGATGGTGAGATCAACCTCTTAAAAAGCCTGTATAATATTATAAGTTGGACCTTGGATATACTGCAAGTAGCAGGAAGGTATTTGAAAAAAAAATGATTTGTAATAGCATGACTAGTATATTTTTTCCTATGAACCATAATCTAATTAGTTTCTGTGAATGGATCCAATTTATTTGGATGTTCAGCGCAGGCGCATGACGCAGGCACAATGCGGCGACGACTTGACGACGTGACGACACCGTGACGTGGCGTGACGAGGCGTGACTACTGTTGCGTCGCCACACTCTGCAGTCCAGGACTGGGTTGATAGGGTTGTTGATGACAAGTTAATTGTAATTCAATGTTGTATTTATTTTGTACTCTATGTTTTGTTCAAAAGATTTGTGGTTGCTTGGTTACTGGCTGCATCTTCTCTACAATGTTAGCATCTAATGACTAAATGAGTTACAAGAAATAACGTCAAAGCTACTACTTTTGATTCATTGAAAATCTTATTTGTTTCATTTCTGAAAGTTTTTCAGCAAGTAAAGAGCAAAGCATCGCGGTTCCATCGCTACTCTGAAAGCGCTGTATGGGAAAAAGCTTTGAGGGTGAGTTTGATAAAGCAAGTAGACGCTACAGCGATGCATCAGTGCAAGCAACCGAATTTATTGATTAATCAAATTAAATTCAATAAATTCAAAAAAGTGGAATAAGGTATCTATATCGCATGAATTCTAATTGTAACATTAGACTTGTGAGTCAGTAGTTTACATAAACTCTGGTAGATGGCGCTGACGTCCCTTAAAGACGATGATATAGATTGAAAATGTTGTCGTGGCCTGCGGGGCGCCGTCAGCTCTGTTGAAGTAGAGCATACCCCGGATAGGCAGGTCGTGGGTTCGAATCCCGCTAACCGCCACACTTTTTCAATCTTTAATATGATTCAGTGCAAGCAAGTTAGTTCTTACTGCAATTTTAGCACACTATAACATAAAAGTGCATAAAAGTATTACATTACATATATATTTACATACACTACATGCACTAGACATGACAAAAGTTTTTTTTTAGAAACGCGTCACATCGGTGTTTTATCGGAGACACTTCGTCGAATGTGCCCAGTAGCTACATGATCTGATTCCACCATCCTCCTTCCATCAACCTACGACAAGGCGTAGTGCGAGACTGCATCCATACGTAGACGATATTCCAATAATCCGCACAAAAAGGTTCGCATCCCCTTTTATAATGAAAACCGGCAAGGTTTGGAACTCTCTCCGTAAGTCGGTCTTTCTAAGCAAATACAATCAGGATATTTTGAACAGAAGGCTTATAGGCTTTTTCTGGGTGAAAGCGTTAAATCCTCGACTTCATCGACACTTTCCATCAGGTGAGCTGAAGCCAAGCGCAAACCCATTATGAATAAAAACATTTCTTCCGAAATATTCTTTATTCAATCCGATGTCAACCCCACCAACCTTCAGCTCGATAAAGTGAGACCAATCGCAGTAGCCACTAGAATGCGATCTAACGCGCCAGTTTATTTCATTACCCGCCGCGCCGCCGCCGGCGTGCCTGCCCCGCCGGCTGCTGAGCTGTGACGACCTGAAGCCGAGATCTTATTAAACATCCACTATTGACGTTTAGTCACGCACGTCTGACGATCCCGCGGTCGGACCACCTGAGAAACTTCTCACAAATGGGAAAGCTAGTTAATCCTCTATAGCTTAAAAGTACAAATATGTACAAATCATTTCTTGAAAAGATGTAACATGCTTGCATGCTTCAATTCAATTCAATTCAATTCAATTCAATTACACTTTATTGCACACCAAAACAGAACATACAATGCTTGTTGTTGCTTTAAGCTAAAAACATAAACAAATTTCGATTCCATACATTTTACGGTGTACTACATATACATACAGGGTCCTTCTTAATATGCTGATACTTTTTAAGGGGATGATCAGACCGTCAAACTGAACAACTTTCTCTATGGAACCAACATCGAAATCGCAAAAAAATTATCACCTCTTCCATACAAAACTGCAAACCTACTTGAGCCAAATGTATGGGACAGCAGATTTTTTTTCGCGATTTCGATGTTGGTCCCATAGAGATAGTGGTTCAGTTTGACGGTCTGATCATCCCCTTAAAAAAGTGTCAGCATATTAAATTGGACCCTATATAAGGAACTGGTTAACTCACACACACATATGTGTAGATTTACAACCGATATTCCGTCTTTCAGGGTAGTCACAAACATCGCTACAACTACCAAACATTCTTTCGCATATTTGCATTGGAAAGATCATTAGATAGAAGTTATCAGGTAGAGATTTCGCCCAAAAAATACTTCACATGAAACCTAATCCCTTAGTCATCTCGAACAATAACCAAGGAAATAAAATGAGGTGGTCTAAGCTGGAATCCGGCCACGGTGATTAACTGAAATAACTACAAATACGGACTAAAACCCATTACGTAGCTATAAATAATAACACAATATACAGGATGAAATTAATATCATTAGCATCCTTTTAAACTAAAAGTCTACCCATCAAACTGAACAACTTTTGGAAGCAAACCGACAGGAGCCAAAAAAAATCCACTATTGCCTACAATTGAGTCGAGTAGGCATTGCAGTTTAGCATGGAACAGCTGATGTTATTTTTGCTTCGATCGGTTTGCTCCCATAGTAAAAGTTGTTCAGTTTGATGTATAGATCCTTAGTTTAAAAGGATACCAATGATATCAATTTCACCCTGTAGTGTATACAGGGTGTGTGTATACGGTATACAGGGTCTATTTATTTATTTTTATTTAACACTTTATTGTACACATAATATTACAGAAAAAAACAATTAAAGTAGACATGTACAAAGGGCGAGCTTATCTCTAAAGATATTTCTTCCAGCAAACCCGCAACAAAGAAAGTTCTAAAGTGTGAGGCAGACATAATGTGTACAGCACAAATGATAATAACTATAATAAGTAGATGTGCGATAATATATATACATATACTATCTATAAATACGTATATAATAATATAATTATATAAATATAATAATACATATTTAAATATAAACAAATAGATACAATAAACTTACATAAACTATGGCTTATTTAAGAGAGTGATAGTGTTCATTTACTTGCTTTTTGAAGGACGCAAATATGCGGGTCCTTTTTACTATGCTAACACTTTTTTAAGGGGTTGATCAGACCATGGAACTGAATAACGTTCTCTATGGGACCAACATCGAAATCGCGAAAAAAAATCTGCTGTCCCATACATTTGGCATCAAGAAGCTTTGTAGTTTTGTATCGAAGAGCAAAATTTTTTTTCGCAATTTCGATGTTGGTCCCATAGAAAGTTGTTCAGTTTGATGGTCTGATCATGTTGTATTATTATTATTAAATTGAGAAGAAAATTTCATTTTAGAGTGATGTTCCTATTGACATAGAATTAGAACGAAACAAAGTTTAAAACAAAGAGATTATACCTAATAGAGTGAAGAGATTATACCAATTGTAAAGTGTCCACTTTTTGTGACGTATAGGTTTGAGTGTGTGGTGTCAAGTAGTATGGACAAAAGGCACCAAGTGACATATGGCCTTATGTTTACGGTCACTTTTCACACACACGAGCCCAAAAAAAAGTGGACAGCCGCATAAACAAATATCTATAGTTCCATCTCCTTCTACTATTAAAGGTACGTCATAGGACAAAAGACTAACTACAATCATAAATTTATGCGGACTATATGGAGATCCTTCCTCTGAGGTTTAAAATTAAAATATTTAAGAGTTTAAACTGACTAAAAAGGTTATAATACAACAGATCATCCACTTGCAAAAGTATCAGCATATTAAGAACGACCCTATATACCGAAAAAAATTAATACAGACCTACCTGATACATTAATTAAACACGACAAATCAATCAGTCAATTTAATTGATGTTCGACGACATTCAATCAATTGATTTGTTGCCGACGCTTAATTAATTATTATTGTCAACTATAATTATGTAGCGCGCGTTGATGTCTTTTGTTCTACAACGTACTTCGTAGTGCGTAGTACCGTATATAGCTACGAGCGGCGCGTGCGCATACCACTTGTTTTAATCATTCTTTAGCTATAAAAGTTCAGTTAATTATACACGGTGTTAAATTAAATGCGTTACGTACTTTTGGGGGTGCTTCAGACCATCAAGCTACTTTACTATGACATTGACTGACTCTGATATGATATAACAGATGAATAACGACGCGCCTTAGTCTCTGCCAACCCCTATGGCGAAAGAGGCCTTAAAACTGGGTATACAGGATGCAAGAAAACACCCTAGTAATATGTAAAGGGGTGGTTTAGATTATCAAACTGAACAAATATCGAGAAAAAAAAATCGGATGTAGGTACTGCACAAAAGTGCAGTACCTACTCGACTCAAAATGTATGTAACAGCAGATTTTTTCAAAATTGAATCTATAGTGAAAGCTGTTCAGATTGATGATCTAATCCGGGGTGGATTAGTCCCTTTAAATATTACTAGGATGTCTTCTTACATCATTCTTAAACAGAAAGTTGTTAGTTGTAGCAATGTTTCTGACCACTCCGAAAAGGATTACGGTTGTGAGTTTATACAGGGTCCTTCTTAATATGCTGACACTTTTTTAAGGGGATGATCAGATCATCAAACTGAAAAACTTTCTATATAGGACCAACTTCGAAACCGCGAAAAAAAAAAACTGCAAATCTACTTTGCCAAATGTATGGGACGGTAGATTTTTTTCACGATTTCGATGTTGGTCCTGTAGTGAAAATGTTTGAAACATTCTCTACGGGACCAACATCGAAATTGCGAAAAAAAAAAATTTGCTGTCCCATACATTTAGCTCGAGTAGGTTTGCAGTTTAGTATGGAACGGCACATTTTTTTTTCGCGATTTTGGTGTTGGTCCCATAGAGAAAGTTGTTCAGTTTGATGGTCTGATCATACCCTTAAAAAGTGTCAGCATATTAAGAAGGACCCTGTATATTGTTACACCCTGTATAAGTATTCTAATGCTGGACACGGGTCACTGAGTGCTGTAATGAAAATTGATTGCTCTATACATTTACAAAGCAGATGCAGGTCGACAATTAAAAAGTAGTTATTGAATTAAAAGTTTCACAAATAATGACAACGCAATTAGAAAGTGTAATACAATTAAGTGCTGCTCGGTATCATAATGTTTGCTGTAGTATAGTATAGCGTGTAATTATAGCAAACGGTTTGTAATCGTTCCGTTATGTAACACCTCTGTTTGGGAATATTGTTTCAATTAAACTATGTAACTTGTGATATACAGGGTGTAAATTTAATTGTATTATATACAGGGTCCTTAATATGCTGACACTTTTTTAAGGGGATGATCAGACCATCAAACTGAACAACGGAGAGAAAATAATTCGAACTCCATGGCTTTATTAAAAATAAAAACTTTCCTGCCTTCTCTTTCTGACTCTATGCTGGAAACAGAAACGGCTACATCAAATGTCAAATTCTGACATTGTGAATGTATTTTTTTCTTAATGGCTAGTTATTTTGAGTTTACCAAGGAGTTCACAGGTTTTCCAGTGACGTCACTGGACCAAAAAACAACGTTATTTTATTAAAAATATCTGTAATCCTTTCATTTTTAAATCTCTGACATAGAAAATATTATTATTGAGACAATTATCTCAAAATAGTTTTCAATTCAGCCCTCTAAAAAAAACTTGACATACCAAATTCTGAGCAAATCAACAGGAAAACTGTAGTGAATATTTTCGTAACTTAACAATATTGTTCTGTACACTAATGATGATTGCGGTACACATCCTCGCGCTAAGTGCACCGCACTCGATTACCGACACTACTGCCGTGTCGGAGAGTGTTAATTTAATTAACTGGAACTGTTAATGGGACCTGTTATGCAAATGTGAACCAATTGTTGGCAGTAAAGTTTTATTGGCCTTGTAAACTTATTATGTTGCTGACTGTACCCGGATCCGGACGCGGGAGTGTGTTAGGCATGAGAGAAGGGCCATGGGGATCTCTTGTGTCCCTTTGCCAGGGGACCCTGGGTTTCTTATCAACACAAACAAGATTAACAAGTAAACATATAACAAACAACAACGAGTAATCGTCCTATCATCATGATTTAAATAATTTATCCAAAAACTCCAATTAAAAAAACCGTGGTGGCCCAGTGGCGAGTAACCTTGCCTGACCGACTCGTACCAATGAGTTTTTCGGAATTTATGTACGATTTGTAACACCACTGGCTTTTCGGTGAAGGAAAACATCGTGAGGAAACCTGCATGCTTCAATTTCGAGGCCATGTATTGTACCTACTGTCTTTTATAAGTGGCGACGAGCTCACTCCCCGTCACACTGGACAGAGTTTCTGTACTACTGGTGAAACATGGATGTTCTGAGGTTTCAGAATATCTCTGACTACCCCCTCGGGGAATATAGTCGTGAGCATATGTTTATGCTTTATGTCTACCCAATAATAGCACAAGCCTTCACCTGTGTTTCCCACACTCAAATCTTCTTGAACTTACATATAATGTTACTGGCTCACCTCGCAACATTCTCTGACTCTCTTTACACACTAACCTGTGCTCGCGACTGTACATCCTCGCCTAAACTAGCGTTATCTATAATTGGGATCAGTCGATAGCCTCTTTGTTCGACAACCTGACCCCCCATCCCCCCGCTTCACCACCCCGTCACCTCTGCCTCTTTAAACCGGTACTGATTAATGGACAAACTTGAAACCCAATTTCAAATATTAGTACGGACATTTTGACGGTGGTCAAATTGTTTTTTTAATCTCGGTTTAAAATCTTTTGGATTTGTCTTGTTATTTCTGAGGTTTTTGGAATTTTAAAGTTTGTCAGGATACGACTAAGAATTTATTTAAGGATAAACTGGCACTCATTTAGATTATATTGTTTTTGGTTTTTAAAGCAACCCTTTGTTTTGTTCTCATCTTGAAATAGATCTTCGCTTTTCATTCCGTAGTTGAGGTAAAATACTGTGTTCTATGGTATTTGATTATAACATTTGAAATCCAATATTTCAAATAATTAAATTAGGAATAGTTTTTTCGAAGTATTTTGTTAGTGAAAAACCGATCATCTTAATATCTCGTTTTTATTCATAAATACTTACTTCAAAAAAGTCACCTTCGTATACAGGATCCAACTTAATATACTGACAGTTTTTAAGAGGATGCTCAGACCATCAAACTGAACAACTTTCTCTATGAACCAATGTCGAAATCGCGAAAAAGAAATCAGCTGTCCCATACAATTGGGCCGAGTAAGATTTCAGTTTATAGGTAGTATGGAACAGCTGATTTTATTTCTGCGATTTCGACATTGGTCCCATATAACGTTGTTTAGTTTGGTGGTCTGATCATCCTCTTAAAAAAGTGTCAGGTATTAAGAAGGACGCTATAGTTACGCTTAAAATGCGTATACAACTGTACATAGGCCGTTGTTGCTCCATTTTAAACCGTCCTACATACATATCATCAATAATATTTTTTTGCGTGTGAACCTACCTTCTCTTTCTTCTCTCGGCTCCTCTAAAATCTCCTCTGAAGGTCAGTGTGAGGTGCGATATCTGAAGTTAGTAAGGGGCAAGGTGTGTCCATTCTGTATGTAGTACTATTATTATATTCTA
Organism: Agonopterix alstromeriana; assembly: GCA_963924505.1. NCBI lineage: Eukaryota > Metazoa > Arthropoda > Insecta > Lepidoptera > Depressariidae > Agonopterix > Agonopterix alstromeriana. The sequence continues at coordinate 15,967,741 of OZ004679.1, forward strand.
TGGTAAATGCTAACTTAGCTTATTACAAGGTGAAGTGGTCGTTAGTTGGTCGCGGGTGTTTTGAGATAATCTCCTTCGAACAGAAGACCACTTGTTCGCTAAATTGAGTTCCCGATATGGCGCCCGACCCTGCGCCCGCGCCGCTATTATACAATAGTTGCTTTCTATTCTTTATTCTTTTGTTTGTGTTTATATCTTTAACAATTCTACTTTCAAATAAATGTTAATCGATGTCAATTTATCTGTTATTTAAAGTCAATTTCTCTCACAAAGCTTTTCCTTCGATACCTACCTGTATGCGATGATATTACAATATTACTAATGACATTGTCTAAGCAGGGTTCAACTTAATATGCTGAAATTTTTTGTAAGAGGATGATCTCACCATCAAACTGAACAACTTTCTCTATAGGACGAATGACGAAATCGCGAAAAAAATATCTGCTGTCCCATACATTTGGCTCGAGTAGATTTGCAGTTTTGTATGGTAGAGCTTTCTTTTTTCGCAATTTCGATGTCGGTGTCATTGAGAAAGTTGTCCTGTTTGGCTGTCTGATCATCCCCTTAAAAAGTGGGACCCTATAGAAAGTTTATGCGTACTGACATGTGAATTAGACGCACACATTCCTCCGCCTACTCCATTATGTATACTGTGCTTTTAATTATTCGTTATTAATGCTTGATTAGTGTATTGGAACACTCATATACAACGTGTTAATGAATAAGCGCAAAACCTCATACACCCCAACTGATTTATAACAAAATAATTAGATTGAAACAATAATTTCATGATTTTGATATTTAAAATTTAAAGTTATTCGCATTTTAAGTTTTCAGGCAAAAATGATTTGTTATCATTTCAGCGTGCTCGTGGATACATTTTGAGAATCTTGTTTTGGTAGTAAGTAGGGCGAGTGTGCCCGTGCGGTGGGTTAAGATCGAGTTCAGTACATTTTAAATTTTAAAAACAAATTATTTAATATTTTGAAAAGAAATTCCTATAAAACATGGTAATTCTCGATTCTAAACAAACTACTTTCTAGTTTTGCGTTAATTCATTAACACGTTGTATACCTAAATCCGCAACCAAAACCTTATCTCCAAGTAGTAAAGCTTGCGTGTTCAATCCGGACTATCAATTGAATGCAATTTGCATTAATATCGAGCTATATTTGTTTTATATTCCGCTATTATAAGTCGAACAACCCATTCCAAAACTATAAAAACATTTGAATCGCCATTTCTTTCACAATATTAACCAAATATTAGACATTATAGCGCCTAATGTGTGCATAATAGAGACGTTTGTGTCAGTCGCCACGGGATGACGATGTTTTGGTTTAATATAGATGGTGTTTAGGGTTCCGTACCCAAAGGGGACCCTATTCATAAGTCTACGCTGTCCATCCGTCCGTCCGTCCTTGCTTCAGAGGGCTGTATCTTCTGGACCGTAATAGGTAGCCAATTGAAATTTTCACAGAATGTGTATTATTTTGATGACAAAAAAAAGTTTGAATTAAGGGGGGTGACCATATTAGAAACTAGTTTTTATCAGCGTTTTTTCTTCCCACTATATCTTAAAAACGGTAAATACAATACATACAAGCGATAAACTTAGTATGATTATAGTGCAAACTCTACAGTATAACAACAAATAATTAAAACTGGTGAAGTGTGTGTCGGGCTTGAGCTAAAGATCCCGGAGAAAATATTTTGTTTGTAATATTGTATGGTGGTACGGAATTCTCTGTGCCCGAGTGCGAATCTCACTTGGTTTTTAGGGTTTCGTAATCAAACAAGGAACCCTTCTACTTTCGTCCATTCTGTCTGTCTGTCGTCTGTTTGCCCCGCCTCAATAACTTGCTCATTTTTTCTATTGCTAGAAGAAGACATAACATTAACACAAAAACAGAAATTTAGTAGTTATGAAAAAACTCTATAACGTTTCTGTCTCGAAATATCTGCGCTCAAAGTCAAAAATTGGGCGTACTTATACAATGATAATCTTATTCTACTTATAAAATGGCTACGGAACCCTATCATGGGCGAGTCCGACACACACTTGGCCGGCTTTTTATGTGACTTGCCGGTGTCTGGCGCACCTTGCGGCGTCGCGGCGTGATGGTGCCCGCTCAGAGGTGATTTGGAGTCAAATGATGCAGCCAACTGGTTTTCTCGATACATACATCTAATAAAAAAAAAAAAAAACTTCGCGTGTCTGAACATTAAATATATGTAACACTAGCTGTTGTTCGAGACTTCGTTTGCATTGAATTTAAGAATTAAACTACCTATGTGTTAACCTACATTTGTGGGTAGAATTTCATCCAAATCCATTCAGCCGTTTCATGATAAATGAACTTTATTACAGTTGAGTCATAAACATCCAAACATCGTGACTTTCATAACATATACTTACGACAATATTCCCTGACGGGGTAGTCAGAGATATTCGGAAACCACAAAAGTTCACTAGCAATGAACTCTGTCTATTGTGGCGGGGAGTGAGCCCGTCCAGCACGGCAGGCAAGGTTACTCGCCACTGAACCACCAAGGATGGAGTTTTCAGGAATACATTTGGTTTAAGGTGGAGGTTACATATTATAATTTTTATTTCATTACCTTTTCAAAGGCAGATTTAACCGTTTTAAAGAACAGTGATTTATCATGTGTTCGAAGTCACAGGCACCGACTAGTTCTAAGTATAGTAGGTATATTCAGAATATCCGCATTTCACCAACAGTGCTTAAACTCAGACAGCGGGATACAAACTTTAATAAAAACAAGTCGGCTCAACGTTAGGTATCTACTTTTAGAATTAATCCCAACATATCACAACTAGCTATAACATGACATTCTCACGGTTGCAGGCAAATAAGGCGTGTTGTGAATCATCGACATCGCTGCCTTAAACAATGATTTAGATTGTGATATATTCCTATACCTTTATAAGGATATTTTAACTTAAATGACAAGTAACTTTCTTTTTGTTTCACACAATAAATATTGTGTATATGACCACAATCCCTTTCGGGTGGTTAGACTCTTTGCCACAACTACCAAAAATTTAATTCAAGTTCGTTGTAGTGACATTTATTAGTACACAACATAATTCATGAAAATAAGGAACCGAAACAGGCCAAAATAAGAAAATTAAGAACAAACCTTTCTTTATTAACAATGACATGTTATTGTAGGATGTAATGTAGATTTTGATAACATTGCCACACCACAATGTAATTTTACTCCTGTAAGTGTAGCAATTTAATACAAACAAATCATGTATTAAAATGTATAAACAAAGCAATGAAGGAAAACAGCAAAAAAAAATGTTGACTACATTTTACTGCAACACTAACGCAAATAATTGAAATTATAATTCTAGATGTAATTTTTGCAGTACCCTAGCAGGGTTCATGTGTACTGAAACAATTATGTAAAATCTTTTAAACTCATGGTAGCAATAAATGATTTGTATTTGAAATAATAATTTACACGTGATTTTATCTCCCTCATGTCAATTTTAATTATTTATTTTTAAACTACGAACCTCGAGCTCGCCTTTGTACACAAGGCGACACATCAAGCTATACAAAACCAAAAAAAGCTGGCCGCGCAACGTTATACGTTATTCACCCTACCCGTGACCAGCTTATGTTGGTTTTGTATAGCTTTATGTGTCGCCGTGTGTACATCACGATTTATTGAAAATTTTTGTTATTTATGTTGTTTTTGTGTACAATAAAGAATCTAAGAATCTAAGAACCTACTCAAGTCATGATTATAGAATTCATTGAGGTTCATAAGGGCATAAATAGATTAGAACCGATTTCAGTTTGTTTAGGAATTTTTTGACTGGAAGAACTTTAATATCATGTGGTAGCTTATTATAAACTTTAGCGGCATTGTAGATCGCTGTCCGTTCGTATGCGGCAGTTCTACAGCGAGGGATTTGTAGTTGTGGCATATAAGCTGAATATAATTATGCTTTCTTAAATGCAACTTGGCTACTTTGCGCACAAACAAAGCGATATAACAGTCAGTGGTCCACCTCTATTCCGCTAAACGTATATTAAATGCGAGAACACAAATAAGTTATAGAGCACTTAAACAACGACCAACATTAGATAGCATCAGTGACACCGCGTTCCACGAACTGTATTAATTGTGGTTCCAGTCGACTGCGCGCGCGCACCGGCGGAAATACTTGGCAAAATACTCTACTCGCGCCTAGTAGCAGGAGAGAAGTAGGTGAACTTGCTGGCTACCTGGTACTGTTTGATACTACCGATTTACGGCTTTATGACAAAAACAGTCAGGTATCCAGGAATTTTAAAAGTGCCATAGCATAAGTGTGTCTACTAGATAGAAAAGGACTCTCTCGTCTTGACCTTCCAGAATCTGTCAGAACGGGAGTTGGATGCAGTGGTTATAACCGGCAGCCGACACGGTTGAGGGTATCAGGGATGTTGACAAGCCTAAAAGTAGCCTTTGTTAATAGTAATAATCTTGTTACTAACTGCCTCCGTTTGGTCTAATGGTTAAGAGCATTGGGCTCTTGACACGGATGTCGTGGGTTCGATTCCCACGGGGGACACCTAGTGACGTCACTTTGTGCGTTTTTCCCCAGTTGGTTAGCACATTGCAGGCTGAATCACCTGATTGTCTGAAAAGAAAGATGATTCCGTGCTTCGGACTTCGGTAGTAGTCGTTACATAAAAACCACGTTAGAGGCCGTAAGGCGGTTTGAAAAATACTCTGAAACCAGGGCTTGCTGCCCACACGATAAGAAGAAGAATAATAATAATTACAAATTGCAGATATCTTGGAGTCGACCCACTGTGGTGTATTTACCGTGGCCGCAGTCTCGTCGATTCAACCGGATTCTAACTGCTTGTATTTATTGCTCGCCAGTACGCTGTCCCAACTGTTTTATATTAGGGTTCCGTGGATATACGCTCCAAACTGTTACCCTCGCTATTCCGTCTGTCTCGAAAGTCTGTATGCGTGAACCGTAATTATTAACTTATGATTAGAATTATTAATTATTTCATGTATTTGTTTAAGTTAAGCTCTCTTACTTAATCGCCTGAGAATGGACACATAATATTGATTAGATGTGCCGATAAGTTGTCTACTTTTTACACGATGACGAGGTAACTATTTAACACGCTATGTATTTTGTTGTATAAACTAGTTAGTTTTAATGTTTATGTACCATAAGGCAAATAAAGAATTCCATTCTATTCTATTACATTTAATTTCGAAACTTTTTTTTTCGTATTGTGTAATACCTACTCTTGATATCATATTCCCGCATGTTTGTGATGTAATGAAAATATGTACAGAACCCATACGGCTCGAGAATGATCGTACTTGACTGAGTTTTTGTACGGATCATTCTGTCACTCTATTTTGATGGATGTCAAAACTCGGCTGTGTTGTGAACCGTGTATAGACAGACAGACGGACGAACCGTGGGGCAGCAGTAATAGCTTAGATAGATATCAGATGTTAGTGAATAATGCGCTATTGAAATGTAATAGAGAATTGTAAAAACTGTTATCTGTTAGCTCATTAGTATAAATTACTGAGTTATGAGCCGCTTCACAGCACAATGGGAGAAGCCTGGAGATGCGCATCTGCGCCGGCGCAGCGTAACGGCCGAGTCATGCGCACGCGCACGCGCAGCGCTGCCACGTAGCGCTTTGTGAAACTTAGAGCTTTTTTAAAGTTTTACTAATTTGTTCTTGGATGAGAATTTAGCTTCTCTGATGATCAGTTTAAAGTATGCGGCAGCGGCTACCGCGGAAAACCTCAAGTGCCCTACAATATGAAACACTCAGCGAGGGTTATATTTTAATCGGATGTTGACACTTTTTTAATGGGATGATCAGACCGTGAAATTGAACAAATTTCTCTATGGCACTAACATCGAAATCACAAAAAAAAACTTTTCCATACAAAACTGCAAACCTAATCGCACCAAATAGGTTAAGAATTATGTACGCACGGCGATAGATCAACCTACCCATAGTTGGACCTTATGTCTATGAACATAGAGTTCAACTATGGGTAGGTTGATCTGTCGCCGTGTACATAATTGTATCTTTTTTTGCGTATAAATATAGTTCAGTATAAATATCTTTAATACTTAACCACACTTACGCATTCCTGGACTGGCAATGAAATTCGGGTATGTTTTTCCAGATACTCTTTCTTAATACTTACTTTGCTTCAGGTAAAATAGCTCTCTCGGTTGTTTTTTTGTACCAAAAAATTGTAGACGCAAGTGGAGCTAATCTAAAATCATTGACAAACATAATCACGACCGCTTAACTTATCGTAGTGGTCAGAAACATATTTGTAATCTATAACCGCTTCCAAGAAATAGTATCTAGAAACACTTGACGCTGTTTAACAATTTACATGATCCATGCATGCATATGCTCACGACTATATGCCTCGAGGGGGTAGTCAGAGACATTCTGAAGCCTCAGAACATCTACGTTTCACCAGTAGTACCGAAACTCTGTCCAGTGTGACGGGGGGTGAGCCCGTCGCCACATAATGGACAGTGGGTACAATACATGCCTCGAAATTGAAGGTTTCAGGTTTCCTCACGATGTTTTCCTTCACTGAAAAGCCAGTGGTGTTACAAATCGACCATCGAAGATCGTTTAACAATTTACATAGCGCCAAAACGTTATAAAAGTGTGGCATCACCGCGCGGCGGATCGGTTAGCGTTAACTTAACCACGGTCATTATGGTAACTATTCTAACCTGCTTGTTGGTACGATAACGCGCATGCGCACGCCTGCTCTACATCGTGATCAGCCGACATTCTGTACCTACCTACTTGCTTGCAAGAACTTCGATTCACTTCATTTTTTACAACAGTTAGTTGCCGTGGACTACATAAGTTGAGTACCTACTGTTATTTTTGGTTCACAATAACGTCGTACGTGTAAAAAAGTTTTAAAGTATTTTAGCATACACATGTCCTTATTTAATTTTTCCTTAAGGCTATAATTTCTTCTGTGACGTTATCACTTGCTGACTATTTTCAATAAAAAATGTGGATAATGTTTTGTAAGTTTTCCGTGACCTTTTGTTTGAGCTCCACCATCGATAAGAAAAGTGTAGCTACCTATGTTTGAAATTTGGTTGAGTGAAGAATAGTAGGTAATAATGTTTATTTACACAATCAGAATACTGATGAAATCTTGGGCAAAAGTACCTATGTATTTGTCTGAATCCTCTAAGATGTATTTCATAAGAAATGTTTTAGCCGCATCTTCTCTACGCCAACACGTTCAAACGTGTTAGTCAAATCATAAAAGGACCTTATGAAAAGAGAGAATAAAGCTCATAATTTGCAAGCATAGCATAAGCATAAGCATTAACTTTTTATTTTGATTTGAACTACCAGTGCCTTAACTGTGTCCAGTACAGTGGGTATGCTAGCCAGTGTTAATGGAGAATACTAATCGAAATTGTAATATGCAGGATTCTTTACGACATTTTCCGGGTAAAGGGATATTTGTCTCCCGCTCTGAATTTGATCCAGGAGCTAAATGTCCAGTTTCTTATACAGCTATGGTAACATTTGCCTAAAGCAACTATCAATATCGGACCAGCGCCCGCGGCATGGTACCTCAATAAAGTTTTTTTTTTTAATTTATTTTAAATTTTCAACATCGCGCCTGCTAACTCGTTCGTTCGCGCGCAAAAAGAAAGGGCGCGAATCGCGCTTTATCGCGCCATCATGCCGCGGGCGCAATTGTACCAAATGCATTTTCGATTGTGAAAAGCCAGTGTCTTGTTTTTCTAAAAACTCATTTTTAAAAGTTTACCCGGGTGGAGACCGAACCGCAAGCCCATGCATGAAAGGTGAGGCTACTTGCCACTAGACCACCACGGCACGAGACGTTATAGTGAACCATTAGGTCTAGTTGTCCGGTAGAACTGTACTGTAGATCATTTAGATGATATCGGTACATAAATAGTGAGTGAGACAGCTCGATCCGAGGCGAGTGACTGTGGGAATGAATTCGTTTGCTATAGTTTAAGGTGCACTTCAGATGCCAGCGGCCGATGCGACTGACGCGTGGTTCTGTCATTTGCCATATGTCTATCGCATCGGCCGCGCACGTCTGACGCATGCGTCAGTCGCTGGCATCGAAAGCGGCGCCCTACGTTTTCATAGTAACTAGTATTGTCGCATCGGCCGTCGGCCGCGAGCCGCGCGCGTCAGTCGCATCGGCCGCTGGCATCGGAAGTCCACCTTTATACTGTTGTATAGTTACAGGCTGTTTCTAAAGTAGCATAGGTCTAACAAGCGTGATAGGTTGATCACTTTGGTTCTGCAATTTTATATAAAATTACGTAAACTCACGACCGTATACAGGGTGTTACTGAAAGGTGTGGTTATATTTAAAGGGGTGATTCAAACCATAAAACTGAACAGCATTCACTTTGGAGACAATATCGAAAGCGCGAAAAAAATCCGCGGTTTCATACACATTTAGGTTGGGTAGGATTGCAGTTTTGTATGAAACAACAGAATTATTTTTCGTGAATTCGACGTTTTTGTCCTATAAAGTGGTTCAGTTTGATGGTCTGATCATCCCCTTAAAATAACGTCAACATATTAAAAAGGACCCTATATACGTCCCACTGTAGGGCGCATGCGGATTGGTGGACTTTACATTCGCATCAAAATTTCTTCGTCAGGCGGATGCAGGTTTCCTCACGATTTTTTCACCCGAATACTTGATTGTAGCTTTGTACTTTGATGTAAGTATTTTAATTTTATTGAAAATATAGGAAAAGAAATGTTTATTTTAATAATTGGTTTAAAAACTATAGCGTAATTAGTGATCTACTCAGAAATTGTAATGACAAGAAAAAGACAACATTTATAAAGGGTCCTTCTTAATATGCTGACACTTTTTTAAGGGGATAATCAAGATAGACCGTCAAACTGAACAACTTTCTCTATGGCACCATCAAAGAAAACGCGAAAAAAAAATCAACTATCCCATACAGAAGTGCAAACCTACTCGAGCCAAATGTATGGGACAGCTGATTTTTTTTCGCGATTTCGATGTTGGTCCCATAGAGAAATTTTTTAGTTTGATGGTCTGAACATCCTCTTAAAAAAACTGTCAGCATATTAAGTTGGACCCTGTATAATGATGTGCATAGAAAAAGATCTAGCTCGTCTAAATGATTTCGGAACACCATGTGTTTGTATAGTAAGTACGTATAGGTGCTACGCGGCCTGCGCGCGCGCCTGTAAGGTGTTAGGTGGAACATGAATATAAATCGTCTAATAGCAAACAATGAGACGTTATCCGTCTGTTTGTTCGCGGCTCGAGACTCCTCAACTGTATCACGAGCCTGTTATATCATTTGCATTCGATAAATTTTACTTTGCACTGTCTTATATTTCTTTTACATTGTTTTGAAATTCAAAGTCAAATTCAAAATAATGTATTCAATACAGGGTCCTTCTTAATATGCTGACACGTTTTTAAGGGGATGATCAAACCATCAAACTGAACAACTTTCTCTATGGCACGAACATCGATATTGCGAAAAAAAATCAGCTCTTCCATACAAAACTGCAAACCTACTTGAGCCAAATAATGATCTGACTTATAATCTGGTATATAATTTGTGCGGACGAAGCCGCGGGTAAACTCTAGTAAATAAATAAATTCGAAACGCAAAGCTGGCTTCGACAAACCAAAATCACATCCATTCAGACAGAAAATTATGTTTATAGAAATAACAAAATAAATCAACTTTCGTCCTCAACTATATCTGTGTCACAAAATGATATCTAGCTGTACTGTATTATTTTCATGTACAACTCGACTGATTGGTAGGTACTAATCAGTCGAGTTGGTCTTCTCTATTTAGGTATAAAGTATTGATTGAGACGGTTTATAAATAAGAAACGTGCAAGAAAATGAATACCTAATTATTCTCGACGCTGAATAAAGTCTCAAATCTTAGCCGGCTTCTCTTAGACACATAACATTGTATACCTATGTCTACGCATGTATATGTCATTGCACCGGGTTCTAGAAACATTAATAAAGCAATAACCCCTCCTCGGAACCGTCTCGACTTATTTAATGTAACTCGTAATAACCGTAAATAAGATTGTGATTGTGAGAAAGAATTCTGTAATAATGTCACACTCGCGATTCGTCACCCACTTGTCGCTCCAAGTACCATTTCATTCAGCATCACAAGTCCTTGAATTACACTCTTATGACAAAGGAAATATGATGAAATTGGCTTGGTTTGAGGGACTTTGTTTGTAGATTTCGGTTTCAGGCATGGCAGGCTGGAGGCGGCGAGGTGAGATCGAAATGTCGTGGCAGTTTGTCACGGTGACCGTCTGTTTAGTGACCACCTAGCAACTTAATAGTGACGAATTTAGAAAATAACATTCCTGAAATGCTATTGTATGTTTCTTACAAGGTAAGGTGCGTAATAACCCGCTAAAATGTTTAATTAAGTTTAAAAGAGCCTGGTGAAGACCATGTGGGTAGGCTTTTACCCTGCAGTGAGACGTGATAAATAACGTCGTAACTCTCAAAGACAGATTCCGTAAAGTAGCTCTATTATTTCCTAGCTTTGCCTGCGTCAACAATGTTTTCAATTCCGTTTATATCATGCTCGTAATTTAAATGAGGCGTTTTCCAAGACTAGTAAATCGAAAAGTCAGCAGATGGCAATATTAAAAGTTCAGAAAAACCTGTCACATTGACAGTAAAAAGTGTTGTTTGTCTATGGTTTGCATCATTCAAATGACGCTTGATAGTGGTGGTGTTGCCAATGGATAACTTTTCACTACCAATAAATACGCAATAGCACCGAAAATTGTCGTTTGCTGTACATAAACGAATATTAAATGCACAAAAAATTAATCAATTTGAAATATCAAAACGTCTCTCATATTATAACCATTATAATCTTATTAATACGGTACGTTACGGTCGTTTCAGTACTACTGGTGAAACGTGGATGTTCTGAGGTTTCAGAATATCTCTGGGAATATAGTCGTGAGCATATTATGCATGCATGCATCTTATTCATAAATCAAAAAATTGCTCCCTAAAATTTGGAAATCGAAATAAACACGTAACACTATCGATCTGAAAGCAAAATTGGCACGATTAGTACGCCATCCTTCGAATGTCTTTAAACGTTTTTTTTTATCTTAAGCTACCAGCGCTACCGGCAATGCAATTCTCTAAACGCAAACATCGTCAGAACCTTAAATTCGTCATTGAAACATCGGCGAGCTGTCAATTCGGTATTCGCTAAGGTTATGTTATGTGTCAAACTTATATAAAACTTCGACGATCTGAAGGATGCAAGAAGGATGTTACATTTGTGATCTCATCGATTTCTTATCTCTATGGTAGTAGCAAGACTAGTAATTACTACAACTACCTACTTCTAGCCAGTGAGTTTGTGAACCGAACGCGGTTCAAGGCGACAACCGAATATGTTGAGATACCAACTGTTTATTATCTCCATCACTTTTATGAGGCTCGTATAAATTAGAACTATTAATTGAACTATGTTTTGCAACTATTAATTGTCAGCCTTGTGTTTTTATTAGCTTGCTCTCTTTGCCCGAATTACCCGTTATGCGACCGAGTAGGGGCCTTAAAATGTTACTCCAAGATCCCGTTGTGAGATTTGTATACCTGTTTGTTTAGGCATTACATTATGCCATGGAAACATAATTGATCCAAAAAATTATAGTTGCCATCCTCAGGTCTGTTACTACCCCTTGGCATCCGATTGAAATGTTGTTCCTGTTATGATAGCGAATTCTAAAAGAAAGAAAGAAAATATTTTAATTTGCGTACACAACAAAACACACTGACATAACTTTCTAGAAAAACTAAACTAAAACACACGATTTAAAATGACATAATTACGACCAGTGTGTGCCGCAGCAACAAGAGGATTTAATAAAATATAAGTACCTTATACGTAGGTACTTATGTTTATTAAATCCTTCTCCGAAGAAGAGATTTTGTATGTGAAAGAATAATAAAATTTGATAATTTTTTTTTGAGTAAATCTTCCCCATACGCTTTACTAAAAAATTATGTGGCAACTCTACAACAAGCAGACAAGCGTGTATTTTTTCGCGTAACTATCGGATAAATATAGCTTCAAAGTATAGAATTTAGTGTTTCCACTGTAATATTATGTCTCATTGCCTAAACATTGTGGGCATATAAAACTGGTAACAGGATCTTAGCCTATATGTTGTAATTAATTAAATATTTATTACAGCGAGTTCTTAAAGTTTTTTGTGTGTTTGTCGAAACTGGTCTATTTATCACAGATCACAGATTAATTATCTATAATTATCTTGGAAGCCATTAAGTCCGTTCAATGGCCTATTGCGTTGTCTGGATCATAAACACTCATTTGCCGAGTGGCTCCCAGTTTTTGACAGACCACCCCATATCCTTCGATAAGATACGAGATGTCGTATGAAGCGACTTAGGGGTTTCTCTTGCAGTGCTCTGTTGGAAAAGACAACCTCCTAAACGGGCCATTTTTGTACAACCGAATTTATGTACGGCGTCATAAAAATATGGTAATAATAGTTTGCATAAACATATTACTAAAACTTTATATTTCAACGACATATTTTGTCGTACAAACGAGATTTCTTGAATTTCATGACGGATATTTTTGTAAAATTGTGCAAAAATGGCGGAAAAAAATCCGATCGGATTTAGTGGAAAGATCGTTTTTTTGTATTGCTAACTGTGCTATTTGTAATTACTTAGAGTTGTCATAATATTACTTTGAATATTTTGTAACACAAAACTACTTTATTTGGCGCTATTTTTGCAATTGGATTGTATTTCTATCATATTCGTCTATATCATAATGCGTTTAGCAAAGCTATCACATGCATATCACAATTTAGCCGAACGGCCCATACTTGGACGCATGTTGTCATTTAGTAGTTTCAAATTGCCCAAAATAGTATCTCAAAACTTCAAGTGGGTTAAACATAGTTGAACTAGAAAGAAGTCTTCTGCTTTGAGAAATGGTTTAGTAGTCTACCAGTTACCGTCCTTGCAATGTCATATTCGTCTATATTATAATGCTGTAAGCTATCGCTACTACACCAATACTGTATAAGTACTCGATTAGTAAATTGGTAGTAAACCTTATGGTAAATATTTTCATTCTGTACGCTACTGCACTAGTTACCTATTTTATATACAATTTTAACCTGTATTTCTCAACCATAAGTGAATTGTATTCTTTTTTGAGAAACAAATGTCTTAAACCGTAAACATAAATACGTTACATACATTAGACGGTGCCGGTGCTTCAGACTATCAAACTGAACAACTTTCATTACGGGACCAATTATAAAATAGCGAATGTTTGCCAAATGCCGCTGTTTCATCCATTTTGATTTCTATGTTGGCTCCGTAGTGAAAGTTGTTCAGTTTGATGGTCTGAATCACCCTGTTCGATATGTAACGCATTTAGTCTTACACCGTCAGCATATTAAGAAGGAGCCTTGGAGGAGTAAAATATTTAGTAGGTACAAAAAGCCTGATTGATATAAGCAAATTATTATAGCATTCCTTGCCCTGGGAACGTTGGCGATACGACCGCGCGGTGGCGATGGCGCTGCGGTCGCGCGATCACAACCTGCGCTTCATTTATTAAAGCCGCAAGCCCAGCTTCAGTTTTTAGGGATCCGTACCCAAAGGGTGCCAAAACGGGGCCCTATTCATAAGCCTACCCTGTCCGTCCGTCCGTCCTAACTTTAAATGGATGTATCTATTGAACCGTTATAGATAGAAAGTATCATTCAATTAAAAAAAAATCAATATATCATTGTATTGGATTTGATGACACACTCAACAAAAAATAAAAATATGGTGGAGTAGCCGTAGCCATACAAGAAACTAGTGTTTATCAACGTTTCTTCTTCTCGCTCTATCGTAAAAACTGTAATACATAAAAGCGTCAAACTTGGTGTGATTATAGTGCAAACTCTACAGTATAAAAATTTATAATATAAATTGGCTAAGTGTGAGTAGGTCTCACGCTAAGGGTCCCGTAAAAAATTTTTATTGTTGTTATTGTGTGCGGTGGTACGGAACGGAACCCTCGGTGCGCGAGTAACCCGACTCGCACTTAGCCGGTTTTTTGTTAGATAATGTCCGGTAACCCCACAATCGGTGTGGTTTGCTGCGATGTCGTGCGGTCGGACGTTTAGCTTTATAGCTAACTTTAAACTATATACTTAATCTGGCTTTACTTGTGGTTTACTAATGATATGAGTTAACGTTTTTATCTTAAATCTCGAACACGCTAGTTACTGGGAAATAAGTTTGATGACCCGGTCCGCGTGATAGTTACCAAACCACGCTAGTAGGCCTAGTATGCCACCAACCACAAAACGAGTAAAAACGAGATGTGCCTCCGTCTTTGTTTCTTTCCGTTTGCTACAATTTGTCGCTTTGTCGTGCTTTGCATGCTCATTTTACCTACTAATTACTAAACGAGAAGGCTAAGGTCGAAAACATATGTGTTTAGCGCACACAATGATGCACTCATAAATACCTGACTGCGTTTTTAGGGTTCCGTAGTCAACAAGAAACCCTTTTAGTTTCGCCATGTCCGTCCGTCTGTCCGTCTGACGTCTATCCGCGGCCTAGCTCAGAGACGCTTAGAACTAGAAAGCTGTAATTTGACATGGGCATACATATTAATCACGCCGACAAAGTGGTAAAATAAAATCTTGAAAAATGGGAAAAAATTCACGGCAGTAGTGTATAATTTAAAAAGGAAGACTATCGCCGTGAAGTAGCCTTTACAAGTTAACGAGTAATAGTCGACCAACTTGCAAAATTTACTTTTTAGACTTTACTACCCGTTAAACCGTAGTATAAAACAAAAAACCCCTTCTAAGTCCGTATATTGAGACGGCCAACTACGGCTGGTTTTTAAATAAGCACTCGCTGTGGTCGAAATCAGCTATGAAAGAAATCAAACTCAAAGAGCTTTCCTCTCAGCACACTATAAAGAGCTTTAGCCTGGTACAGTGGGCAAAATAAGCACTATAAGAGCATCAGACAGTGCGCAACAAGTGTCCGGTCACGCGGCGAGTGATTAACTCGATGCACTCCGGCGCAGCACCGACTGGGTACAACTCCGCAGCGGTGTTGTGTGGCGCGCAATACTAGATGCATTATGTCATATTGTTGCGCACAGATTGTGTTGGACACACAGTCAGAGCTATATTGCAGATCTTACATCCATGAATTTTCGTATAAAACCTGGTGGTAATTAATTCTTCTGGCTACATCTTGTACAGTCTTTGAGTTTTGAGGTTAAGCGACAACACGTTGCGACGCGGATGACGGCAATAAGTGGGGTTTGATGGTTGATTAATAGATTTTTGATTTGAATTTGTCCATGAGACTGTCTAACTTACTTTCTGCGGCGTTACAACCCTTGGTGGCTGTCACGATCCCTCGCTTTCCTTCTCTAAATGGGAAAGTTGCCCATGGCCCTCAGATCTTCCTCAACAAAGTCGATCCATCTCTTTTTCGGTCTTCCACGCGGCCTTTTTGTTGCAGTTTCCAGTAGGTCACAGTTTTGTCCCCTTTTCACCTCCATTCTTTCAACGTGTCTGGCACATTTGTGGCGCTGCATTTCAATGAATTTTACTAAGGTCTCCTGTTTCATCAGGTTATCTAGTTCATGATTAATCCGTATACGATATCCGCTACCATTTCTGACAGGATCAAATACTTTCCTTAGCACTTTCCTCTCGAACATGGCGAGTTTTTGCTGCTCTCTCACCATTAACAATGTTTTGCCCCCATTTGTGACTACTGGACGGATGATGGTCTTATTCAGGGTGAAATTGATGTCATTGGCAACCTTTTAAACTTAAGAGTATACCCATCAAACTGAACAACTGAACAACTTTTAATGTTCCCACATTAAAAACCGATTGTAGCAACAAAAAAATACAAGGGCTTTGTTAATTATTTCTATTTATAAAATTTAGGATAGGTGGATTCGAATCTGAGCTGTATAGAAACCAAATTCAACAATTTTCTTTTATCGAATACACTACTGTACTTACAAATCACAACGTACGTGATACGACTAGCTCTTATTTTTGTGACTATAAGGCTCAGTCTGTCCGTCCGTGTGTAAGCACACAGCCCTTACATTACGATACACTGAAACCGCGCTATTTCATTTGCGCTGCGCCCGCGCACTCCTAAATCACCTCCCCGTGAAGCCTCCATACAACACTCTAACTTATTCCCCTCACATTTACACTACAACGTACACTCTATTTAGTTAAGGTTACAGTATATTTTGCAGTAGATACGGTGTTGGGTGAGCTTGCGTTACGAATGACAAAAGTAATGAGATCCGTGCGGTCAAGCGGAGTCGGGTGTTGCTCACGCGGCGTACATTACATTCCAATACGAATATCTCAATAAACATACAAACATTAATCACATTCGGGGTGGGCTATCTATATTTTGTGATGCAACTGAAACTACTAGTGATGAAGCTCAACGTGGTGTGCGGGGCGGGGCAGGAGCACCGGCATTACAAAGTCGGTACCGCTCGCACGCAAGTCGGTACCGAAACGCGCTCCCCCCGAACCCACACACCGCGCTCGATTAAGCGCAACCGAAACGTTTGATTTCTTCACAAATTAATAAATTTCAAGAAAAATTTCATTAAATCATAAATATTCTAAGATCCCATTACAAGTTTTCTAAACCCATTATGTGTAGACAATGATACTTACTACCTATCAGTTTAAAGTAAGAATATGCATGATATTAAAAGGTTGGCCAACTTGTTTAATTTTGCTGAGGGGTTGGTTGAGTAGGGTCTGCATTAAAAATACTGATCGTAGGTAGACCATTTCTTACAAAAAGTCTATGTTACATACTAACAAATAATAAAAATAACAGATTGGCAGTGTATTCTCTAGGTCATGCACATCCTTATTTAAAACGAATAGTAAATATATTTTAGGATTTACACCGACGGATACATAGAGAGCTGTAGCATTCTACGTGTTGTATGCATTTGGTGTGTGCATTATTTGTGATAGTTCACAAAACATAAATGTGTCGTTCGGTTTTTGCATGACTAAAGACATTTTCGTTCCTATGGAAATATGTTATAGATCACCTGATATCTGCGCAGGGCATGGAATAGCAGAGACTGCCGGTGCGCAGGCGCAGCGCGTGATCTCGCGCCGGCAGCCGCTGATTTACAGCGCTAACTATAACTCGCAGGTCCAGTATACGCTGACGTTGTTATGCAAGTTTGATTAAGTATAATTACACTTGTCAACCGTGAGGAATCTACAGTTTACTGCGCATGCGCATTATGACATCAGCGCAGTTCATTTGATTATTTTGTCACGATTTAAATATTTAAAATGAATGTTTCGGTTCGGATTGGACTCGATTAGGGTTTGTGAAATGATATTGAATATTGGGCACCCTGCGAGGCCTTTAATTAAGTTCTGAGCCCAATATGGCGGCCGCGCTGTGACTCTGAGGTCATCGCTCTCGAGGTTTGCTCCAATATTTGATACATCACATACCTACTAAAACTCACAATACAAAGGGTAAACAGAAACATTTCACTTCTTTGGTGGTCGGTAGAGGCAAGTGAGCTACCGAACTGCTGTCAGATCAACCTTTTGACTTGGTACCATCTACTAACATTATTCAGGAGTGGAAGTATAGAGTTTGAGATGAAAAACGACTGAAACGGTCAACTAATCGAAGCTATACCGGCGTGACGTTAATAGAGACACTCCATAAAAACTTACCGTAAGAAATCTTATCTCTTATATTTATTTATTTGGTGGTTTGGGGCCTTGACAGACTTGCACCTGTGCCACTTCGACCATCTCTGGTCCTTTGTGAACGCCCTTTTCAAAGTTTCCTACTAATCCCTACAGCCAGTAATCGTAGTAGGTTTTTGGTCGGGTTGGTTTGTATGTCATCTGGTGTCAATACTTGTCTGCTTAGATGATTACTACGTTTATACATCAGGGGGGCACAGTCAACTAGGAGGTGCAGAGGAGTTTCCATCTCCTCCTTGCAAAATCTGCAGCCAAATCCTTATTATCTTATCTCTTAGTCGCTCTGCAGCGGTTAGTAAAGTAGATCTCAGCTGGGAATAAAACAGTAAACAATGAGTTGAAACAATTCGTTTCCGCGTGCCGCGTGCTGCAGCAGCGTCGCTAGTGTTGTGTGCGCGAGTGCAGGTCAGGG
The DNA here is from genome assembly GCA_963924505.1 of Agonopterix alstromeriana. Lineage (NCBI taxonomy): Eukaryota > Metazoa > Arthropoda > Insecta > Lepidoptera > Depressariidae > Agonopterix > Agonopterix alstromeriana. The sequence continues at coordinate 15,986,107 of OZ004679.1, forward strand.
GGCGAGCAGATGACTCGCGAGCTTGGCGTTGCTATGTTAATGTTGTATCGATTTCACAGCGGTGCTACACTTGCGTGAGACGGTAAGATGATGCTTTTTTAGGATAGATAGTGACATTTTAATGACCAGCCCCTCTCGTATACAGGGTCCAACTTAATATGCTTTCGGTTTAGGAAGATGATCAGAAGTGGGATTTTTGAAATTCATGCGTTGAACTCAGCAGTTGAAAATGTCTAAATTGCTATTGAGATATTCATCTTGTATTTCTACTGCTGATTTGAGTTTCAAAAATCGCACTCTCGAAGTATGATTTTTGAAAATCAAATCAGCAGTCCTGCTGAGTTCAAAGTATGAATTTCAAAAATCGGACTCTAGACCATAAAACTAAACAACTTTCTCTATGGGACCGATGTCGAACTTGCGAATAAAATCAGCTTTCCAATACAAATGCGCGAGTAAGATTGCATTTTTTTTTTCGCGAATTCGTCCATCAAACTGAACTATTTTCTGTAAGGGCCCAATCTACTTTAGAGAAAGTTGTTCGGTTTGATGGTCTGATCAGCCTCTTTAAAATCCGTCAGCATACTAAGAAGGACCCTATAGTCTCAGCTTTTTTGCTCTCTGAGAAACACGGGGGCACTTGTGACCACGAAATTGAACAACTTTCACTATGGAACCAATATCAAAATCTGATGATAACATTTTGGGTAGAGTAATCATTAACGTTTTTTATTTGATGTTGTCTTCTTAGTCTTCTCCTTCTTTTCGTGTCAGCCTAGGTTTATAATGTACGACAACTCATACTGTAGTGTAAAGATTTGACAGTCAGCAATAGTCGTATCGAGGCTGACCAGACTGCCCAGGGTGCGCCAGACCAATTCACGTTTCGTCTCTCAGGGAGGCTCTAGTGAAAGTTGTTCAATTTGATCGTCTGAAGCAACCATTGAAAAAAGTAATGCATTTTTTTTTTTAGAATATTAAAAACTTTTTAACAGAAAACCATATTGAATAGTGAATGTATTTACCTGGTGTATATTAAATACTAAGTGGTGGAAAGTACTGAGTCGTAGCAAAGCAGTTACGAAGGTAATAACGATAATATGTAATTGAAAAACACTTGAAAAAGGTATTTTATTTTCACACAAAAAAAAAACATTTTAGCAACAATACACTTAAGACACAAAGAAATAATCTAAAAATATTTGTTTCTGTGCATAAGCGATAAGAGTTAATTGTTTTTAGATCTTATCTCGCAAACATTCACCTTATACAACGTGTTAATGAATAAGCGCAAAACCTCATACACCCCAACTGATTTATAACAAAATAATTAGATTGAAATAATAATTTAATTATTTTGATAGTTAAATTTTAAAGTTATTTGCATTTTAAGTTTTGAGACAAAAATGATTTGTTATCATTTCAGCAATGAATGAAACCGCTAGCGTGCACGTGGATACATTTTAAGAATCTTGTGTTGGTAGTAAGTAGGGTGAGAGTGCCCGAGCGGTGGATTAAGATCGAGTACAGTAAATTTTAAATTTTACAAACAAATTATTTAATTATTTTGAAAAAAAATCCTATGTTGAAAACATGATAATCCGATTCTGCTCTCGATTCTAAACAAACTACTTTCTAGTTTTGCGTTAATTCATTAACACGTTGTATAAGTCCACTCACGATTTTAACTAAAACCATAATGGAATTAAATTTGGAATTAGGTCTATTGTTTGTATTAAGCACGAGACGTTCCACGTTAAAAGCGAAACATGAATTAACGTGAAATGTTCCGATCGTAAAATTAACGACTGTGTCCAAATTCTTTCATCTCCATAAGATGCTGAAAGATAAGGAATCTGCGTTAAAGGTAATTGAATGAATTGAGATTCCATTAAGGAAATCGTCAAGTTATCGTCCCGAACCAACTGCCTGCTCTAACGGCCCCGCGCATGCGCCAACTTTGCATTATCGCCTGCCACACACATACGGTATTCCGATCCGGAATTTCGAATCAGAATAGCATAAGCATAAGCATATGCTCATGACTATATTCCCCGAGGGAATAGTCAGAGATACTCTGAAACCTCAAAACATCCATGTTTCACCAGTAGTACCGGAACTCTGTCCTGTGTGACGGGGGGTGAGCCCGTCGCCACTTATAATGGACAGTGGGTACAATACATGCCTCGAAATTGAATCATGCAGGTTTCCTCACGATGTTTTCCTTCACCGAAAAGCCTGTGGTGTTACAAATCTTACATGAAATTCCGAAAAACTCATTGGTACGAGTCGGCCTGGACGAGGATCGAACCATCGCCTCCTGCACGGCAGGAAAGGTTACTCGCCACTGGATCACAACGGCTCTCGAATCAGAATAGGATTTCGGGTAACTGGTAAAAATAGCAAGGCAGTTCAATAACTGTACGGCAATCATAGTAGGTCCCGATTTCATATCCATTCGAAATCTTAATTCAGTCCGGAATAATTCCGCATATATGTGGCAGACCTAAATCTACTCCATTGTCACTCTGTCCATGGGTCATTTGACAGCTGTAAGAGCAGTTTTGACAGATCGCTCAGATGTTAAAGGCTGTTAATCACATAGTAAATAAGTCAAGTTTAGCGCGATACGGAATTAAGCACAGTTGAATAGTAACGGGAGAGCAATGTGATTAAAACTGAAATTGAATCAAAATTGAACTTCGATGTCTCAAATTAGCGCGATTGGGCTAATTTCACAACTATGGCATTTGCTATACATACAGGGCATACAGGGCAGGGTTGTAAGCTGAAGATTTTTTAAGGGAATGATCAGACCATTAAACTGACCAACTTTCTTTATGGGACCAACATGGAAATCGCGAAAAAAAAACTGCTTTCCCATAAATTTGGCTCAGATTTGTATGGGACATCCGATTTTTTTCCCCGATTTCGATGTTGGTCCCATACAGAAAGTTGTTCAGTTTGATGGTCTGATCATTCCCTTTAAAAGAGTCTGCATATTGTATAAAGTTTCCTCCATGCCTGGTATAAAGTCCACTGTGCCTCGATGCTCGCACGGTTCTCGGAAATGCCGCATTCGTTCAGAATTACTGGGAGGGGGAGGAGGGGTGTGCAGGTGAGGATTGGGGGGGGGGGAAGGTTCAAACGCTCGCCTCATAAACGCTAACCGGAGAACTAATAAGTGTAAATTATCCGAAGGGGTTAGGGAGCTTGTACATGAGCTGGCCGAGTCGTGCAGTAACTTGTTTATATCGACTATTGATTATGATCTTGCTAGTATTTATACGGCATCATCCATATGTAGTTGAGGAATGAATAATATATTTTAGGGGTAGGTGTTGCCCTACAACTTTACTCAATGTTATGAAATAACTATCACAATTAGTGCAGTATTTGTCTGAGGCAGTAAGATATACTTAGCATTGATAGCAGTGATTCCATACTAGACTTACACATTTCACTAGCAGTGCCCAAACTGCCCAGTGTGACAGGTAGTGAGCTCGTCACCCATTCCCTTTCTACAAAAAAACTTAGGTACCTATGGTTTCTGACTAAAAATAATAGATAATGTCGTGAATTGATGTAGACAAAACTATAATAATTGCAAGATCATTATAATTAGTCTTCAAAATTTATTTAATTCTGTTACTGATAAAACATATTAGCTATTGGAACTTCATATTCTAATCGATTTTTTCTATTCAGTTTAAATAAAACATAAAACTTGTCATCAATCACTCTTTAAAGTTCATAGTTTATTATTAATGAAGTTGCAAGTTGTGTAGCTATGAAACGTACCGTACGACATGCGCACGGGCAGTGTGTGCACTCCTCCACAATGATCTCTGCGTGCAGCATCGCATCGCGCGAGGTGCATCAATAAACGGTACCCGCAGGTTGTTACTCCCGAACGCGAGCGTGCGCCCGCGCAGCCCGGCCGGCCGGCCGCGGCCGTGCCGCTGCGCTGGCGCCGCCGTGCTGGTTGCGCATTTGCACTGATTGATTGTTAGCGTTCTGTTTAGTTAACGACAGGTGATCAAGTGACTTAATATGCTGACACTATTTTTAGGGGATGATCAAACTGTCAAACTGAACAACTTTCTCTATGGGGCCAATATCTAAATCTCGAAAATAAAATCTGCCGTCCCATACGTTCGGCTCGAGAAGGTTTGCAGTTTTGTATTGAACTGCAGATTTTTTTTCGCGATTTCTATGTTGGTGCCATAGAGAAAGTGTCAGCATATTAAGAAGGACCCTATACTATAGGCTCCTTCTTGGTCTGATCATCGTCTTAAACAACCCTGCATAGCCTCGATAGTAAAACTCTCAAAAAGTAAACTATTGACTGTAAACTCATAGTCTTAGCTCCTATTGCCTCACGACTTTTTCCTTCACCGTTTGAGAGCAGTCAGTTTTACGTACATAAGTTAGAAAAACATATTGGCATGTTGTCCGCGCGGATGTGCGGTGTGGAACCCGGACCCCATGACTGAGCGAGTGTCTAAATTTGTATAGATAATTTCGAAATATCCATTATTCTCTCCACATTTCACAAACAGCGTCCAAACTCAGTCTAGCGTGAAAGATAGTAAAGCCAGTTTAATTTATATACCATAACATCATAGCGTTGCAAAATAACAACATAGCATCGCTACAGTAACATTGTGTCGACGATGTCGCTATGTTCACGGGAGGGTGGCCAGACAGCTACGTGTCAAATCTCGCTCCCTCGTCACAGGTATGAATGTTTCATGAGAGACAGGCATCTTCTGATTGTACATTGTATCAGAACTCGTTTTAGTTTTGAAGCCTCTTATTATTGTGAAGAATGTATTTTGAGACGTGGATTCCAATTATCCGACACGGTAGACCTTGGAGAATTCATCATATTACTCGATTCTGAAATAGCAATATACCGGGAAAGAAAAGTAGGTAAAAAAAGAAACAAAATAATTTAACATTATATTAACAAATAAATTGTCTCATTTTTATCAAACTTTATACAAAAACTGGCAAATAAAAGGCTGTCAAATTCTTTACACATACGTACACAATAAACGCTTTCTATTCTTCTATATGCTCACGTCTATATCCCAGTGAGGTAGGCAGAGACAATTGATCAGATACTACTACGATTCTGACATAATAATGTATCTCTACATTTTATTTCGCCCTTCGTACGCGCATCGGCATCGATACACATCAGTAAATAATATAGCATAGCATAGCATATGCTCACGACTTTATTCCCGAAGGGGGTAGTCAGAGATGTTCTGAAAACTCAGAAAATCCACGTTTCACTAATAGTACCGAAACTTCTGTCCAGTGTGACGGAAAGTGAGCCCGTCGCCACTTGTAACGGACAGTGGCTACAATACATGCCTCGAAATTGAAGAATGCAGGTTTCCCCACGATGTTTTCCTTCACCGAAAAGCCAGTGGCGTTATAAATCGTACATACATTCCGAAAAACTCATTAGTACGCGTCGTCCTGGATTCGGATCGAACCATAGCCTCCTGCACTGCAGGCAAGGCCAACTGTAAATAATGTAGTGTTTAATAATAAACTATTATTGCCTATTAATACCAAGGCAATACCCTTGAATTCACCAACTCTGAAATCATTTTCATGCTATTACGTACTAACAACCACCCTGTAAGTACAAATTATTTCGTGAAAGTTGAATCGAAATAACATAAAAAGAGAAAATAAGAGGTTTTTAACAGTTGATTACCATTAATGCGATGTGTAATGTAATGACGCGTGTGACCGTTTTGTATATGGAAGTGACCGGGTGCGCGGCGCGGGCGCAGGCGCGAGGCGTTGATTAGCGACCCCATATAAAGTCAGTTATTACACGCTATTAGCACAATACACTGCAGAAGCAGTACTGTAACTCTGACAAGACACACGGTGACAGTTCAACCTTCTCATAGTAGGACCCATAGTAGGTTGATCTGTCACCGTGTGTAACAAACGTATTGAGTTGTCACCTGATAAAACGTTAGTGTTCTGTGTAGTTTGTACACAGACTAAAGCACTATTAGTACGTAAAGAAGCAAAACTCACCACCTCCCTAAAATCGGTTCTCTGCTTGTATGAATTGTGGGCACAAAATAGGTCCCAAAGAGACAGCTACATGCAAACGAGCAAAACAGGCAACGCAAAAATAGGCGGTTTTTTTAAAGGATCTTGAGACCATCAAACTGAACAACTTTCTCTATAGGACCAATACCTAAATCATGAAAAAGAAATTAGCTGTTTAATACAATGCAATTCTACTCGACCCAAATGTAAGGGACAATTGATTTTTTTTCGGATTTTCGATGTTGGTGCCGTAGAGAATGTTGAACAGTTTCATGGTCTAATATCCTATTTAAAAAAAGTCATCAAGTTGGACACTGTATAGATGCAAACGTGCGGCCACAAAATGACGCTCACCCGCACGTACGCGACTATCTGTGCGTGCGTCTGTTTTGCTCGTTTATTGTGGTGCCCTATTTTGTCGTGTGGGGGTGTCTGTGTGCGTGCGTCGTTTCACGCGCTTGTCAGTCAGAGTTCCTACTGCTTCCCAGCTGTTATTGCTATATTGTGCTTATGCTATTAGTGCAGCGCGCTGCATCGAGCCATCGCATCGAGGAGCTTATCTTAACGGCCACTTTATATGGAAGAGTGCAGTTTTGCAAAGATCACTTGGTCGAGAACATTTAAGGTCGTGGGTTCAGAATCATGTCATTACGGTTTTTGAAAATTTTCTCATGTTGTTTACCGTTTAATTAGTTTTCATGCCAAAACTCAGGTCGTCTGATATTTTCAATAAGAACACGAATAATCAAATTAATGATTATACAAGGTGTAAGTGACAGCCTAGCAAATACTGAAACGGTGAACTCAGACCATCAAACTGAAGAACTTTCACTATGGAGCCTACCTCAGGAAACGCGAAAAAAAAATCAGCTGTCCCATACAAACCTACCTACCTCAAGGCTCCATAGTGAAAGTTGTTCAGTTTGATGGTGTGAGTTCACCGTTTCAGTATTTGCTAGGCTGTCCATCAAACTTGCCAACCCTGGGATGTGCTTTCTATCCCAAAAGACACAAAAAGATAAGTAAAACCAACCCCAGCACCTGGCATCACTTAGTCCAGTAGTGGAGAGATGATTATCCTATTATACAGGGGTGTAACAAAACACAGTGAAACGTGGATTGTTTGTTGGTAAGTAGGTTGGTAAACACAACGGACGGATTGTGACAGCCACTCGCGGCAGTGCCGTACCGGACAAAGGTAACGGATTACAAACAAAGGAGATTAAGCTCCAAACGCGAACGAGATCAAGGATCCTCGACCGAGCTGCGCGAGAGTAGTACACTTTTGTCTTACTTTTCAATTACAAATATAATTTATGCCAGAGCGACGAATTTTCTCGAGACAGAAGCATTATATCGATTTAGTTTCTATTGGAGTTTTGATCCATTGGATAAGACCTATCCAACCCCTCTTTCGTTGTATGGGAGGGTTGTTAAATCGAAAAAAAAATGTTTTCTTCATAACTACATTTCTGTTTTTGGGTTAATGTTATCTGTCTTCATGCCAAATTTCGATTCAATAGGTGCAGAAATAACCGTGTTATTGAGGCGGGGCTTACAGACAGACAGACAGACAGAATGGCCGAAAGTATAAGGGTTCCTTGTTTGACCACGGAACCCTAAAAACACAGTGGGCCTGTCATTCATTAATACCATCTTTTATGCATCCCCATTTGCATCCTTCTTATTATGCTGGCGGTTTTTAAGAGGAGGATGGGAGGAAGTTTTGAAGCTGCCTGAAGTAGCCTCCGAGTTAGGTGTCAAAATCTTGCTTTCTCAAGAAAGTACCCGGGACCAAAAACACGTTACCGAAGCAAGGAGATAGAGAAGCATCGAGATGAAATACCATAAAAACAATCCTCCTCCCAAGTTTATTAGTTGGTGTTGTTCAATTTCGAAGACTTTCGCCAAGAAACCCTACCGTGTATTAGCCTAAAGGTAATCAGCGCACGGAATCCAATCCCAGCTGACATGAAGCTCTGACCCATCCATCTCATCCGACAGCCTCGGTACACGTCTCAATACAGAACATATGCCCTAACGATATCGTTACTGCGACATAGTTCTACTAACGACCCTACAGTCAGATTTATTCGCAAAAACATTTATAACATCATGCTAACTAACTTGTTTCGACTGAGGCATTCAGAATATCCGCAAATCTATGCCTCGAGTCTTGTGAGTAGATAGATATAAATCACTGTTCGGTGAAACTGTATAAACTATGATTGCTAAAGAGTTTGTAGAAAAAACTTGATTGTATAAGAACTCTTGCAGTTGTTGAAATATTGAATCTCATAGCGGATTTTCTAAGATAGCTCAGTCACAAAAAACAGTCAAGTACACATTATTATTTTAAGTGTGCGCTAAAAACAGATGTACGCACGGCGACAGATCAACCTACCCTTAGTTGGACCTTATGTCCATGAACATAGAGTTCAACTATGGGTAGGGTCGCCGTGTGTACTCTCTTGTTATGTTATCCTAAAACTGATGGAAAGGGAAACCGCTATGATCAAAAGTGAGGTAGAATCCAGTGATTCTAACCGGTGGTGGAAGTCACAAGGTGAGGGCATCAGAGAAATCTTGACGACAGTCTGAAAAAATTAGTGGTATCTTATGATACTCGTCTGATTTGGTAATATTGGTAACCTTTCTGCGTGAAACCCCCGTTCTGTACGCTGAGCATTATGGAATGTGTAAAATATACTATTTATTGTATGTTATGCGAGACTGAAACTATTCTTTCCTTCAGCTAAATCATATAGTCGTATTTCTAGGGTCCACTTCTTCCCTCATACCGGAAAACGTGCCAAGCTGCGCCGCGGCCGACCAAGTTTTTTCTAAGTTATTTTTAGTCTACTTTAGCTACAAAATGGATTTGTTCAATAAACGTGTAAGGTAGGGTTGGTTATTGTCGGCTACCGGTCTAATTTCATAATGTAGAATTAAACATTTTAACGGGTTCTTGTTATGTTTAATACTAGATTTAATAATAACCGCATAACTCTCAAAAACTGCTTATCATAATAGATTTGTAGGAAATAAATTTCAAAAATATATCGTTATTATACAACATTCCTACCGATTCTCGAAAACTGTAGTGAACCCATGTTTCCGACCACCCCGATTATGTATGTCTTTTATTTAGAGTTCCTTTCTATTTTAAAATGACAATTCGAATTCTACAACGTGTTAATGAATTAACGCAAAACTAGAAAGTAGTTTGTTTAGAATCGAGAGCATAATCGAATTATCATGGTTTCAACATAAATTATTTTTGTTTCAAAATATTAAATAATTTGCTTGTAAAAAGTAAAATTTACTGAACTCGATACTACCAAAACACGATTCTTAAAATGTATCAATGAGCACGCTAACGCTTTCATTAATTGCTGAAATGAAAACAAATCTATTTTGCCTCAAAACTTAAAATGTGTATAACTTTAAATTTTAACTATTAAATAATTTAATTATTGTATAAATCTAATTACTTTGTTATAAATCAGTTGGGGTGTATGAGGTTTTGCGCTTATTCATTAACACGTTGTAGAAGTATTGTTCGTTTTAAGTCAAATATAGCAAATAGGTAGTGTAATGGATCGGTCGAGTGGTCTCACTCGAGCGCATTTCTCAATTGTTTTGGCGTCCAGTCGGAATCAATTACCTGTGCGGTCGTGCCGCGAGGAGTGCGGGGATCGGTGGAGCGGGGGAAGGGGAGCAGGGTCACTCGCAGCGGGGCTACTCATGCACTGGTCTGCTCTCCTAGAGCGGGCGTCGATGTGAAGATCATTCGTAACACCACTGGCTTTTCTGTGAAGGAAAACATCGTGAGGAAACCTGCATGTTTCAATTTCGAGGCATGTATTGTACTCGTACCTACTGTCCATTACAAGTGGCGACGGGCTACCTCCCCGTCACACTGAACAATTTCGGTACTACTAGTGAAACGTGGATGTTCTGAGGTTTCAGAATATCTCTGACTACCCCCTCGGGGAATATAGTCGTGAGTATATGCTTATGCTTATGTGGTTGTACCCATGATACTGAACAACTTTCCCTAAGAAAAATTTAGGAAATTCGCAAAAAATAATTGTCATACCCAATGCAATCTGCTGATCGAACATGTGTATGAAAAGTCGATTTTTTTGGGGAATTTTCCTATAGATTTCTTAGGGAAAGTTGTTCAGTATCATAGGTACAATCACCCCTTAAAGTAGTGTAACTGTTTACCCTAAAACCTTGTATGTATAGGCTGATGATGAATGATGAAAGCGAAAAACGAGCTTTCCTTAGTATTCCAATTGTGATCAAAAATTGTCAGAGATGAAACAAAGTTTCAGGATATAGACTACTAATGACTAAACGTAGTCATTTGCTCACAAAACACAGCAAGAACCTCACACCTTTGTCGCCTTCTACGATATCCACGGATCGAAATGGGGTACAGTGATTATTTTGATCTACTAATTTTCTAAAAAACTCCGCAGTCTTCTTCTATAGAGTTGGTGGTATGTGACTTGCTATCGCGGTGAAGAGATTTACCAACCAGTATTAGACTCTGCATTCATGCATAATTTAGGTACCTATATATCTATCTATTCATACTACTACAAAGTTATGTTCAAGTTCAAAATTAGTTCTCACAAACAGGGTCCAATTTTTTTTCGTTATTTCGATGTTGGAGAAAGTTGTTCAGTTTCATGGTCCGATCATACCCTTAAAAAAGTGTCAGCATATTAAGAAGGACCCTGTATATACGGTTATACGGCACTTGGCTCCCGAACTATAACAAGCTCATTCCAATCGAAAGTGATCGGTCATAGTTCAAGAGCGCAGGCGCATTGTTCACTGTTGTATCAACTACAGCCTCACGCCTCGCCACAGCCTGGCCATGTGGTCATCAATGTTTCCATTGCCTCCTGTGGTTCAGTGGTTGGATACAAACATTAAAGTCACCGCGCAATGGACAGTGAACCACAGTTTGTACCATATTCTATTTCAATGGAAAAGTCTTCAGATGTAAACTAACCTCAATGTAGCAATACTACCAATAATAGGTAATATAATCCATTCCAGTAATTTTGCTGGTTACCATCATCAGCCTATTAAGATAACTGTGGTTTATAAAAACTCGATGATTATATGAATGATCAAAATGTCTGGTCTTGACGCTGTTACACTATGTAATTCAATATTGTATTTTAAGTGTACTTTGTATATTATGTTTAAAATATGTGTGTTGTAGAGTTTCTGGCCGCATCTTCTCTACAATGGAACACCTTCCCGACGACGCGGTGGTAGAGTCAAAAATGACGTCAGCACAGGAAGCTCCATGTGATATTATTTTGAATAAAACATTTTAAGTTGAGTTGAATTAACAGCAGGACCTCCACCTCTCGGGTCCAGTGGGGGTGGGTGGCGTTAAGTTAGTGGTCAACTCATGTTTTTAGTAAATTAAGTTTGTGATTTTATTAAAGTCTTTTTGTTGTCTTTTGGGACATGTAGTCATTGATGTCTTATGCATGTCGTACTTTCTAATGTAATGAAATTATTTTATTGGGGTAAGCTTATTGTTTATATCTTAAGACTTTCCTATTGGAATATACACAACTGTCTCGCAACCAGCTTGCAGTTACCATGCGTATGTATTCTGTACCGAGTCAAAGTTTCAAGGTTGAGATGGAATTTTGTTCCAAGTCGTCAGAAATAAGGGATTTTCAATCTTAAAAGTAGGTAATAAAACTGATGTCATAAGACTAACGAGGAACGCGAATGGCATTAGATCTCGCTGTGATGTATGTAGATGTATGTGCAGATTGGCATGTTTTGATCGTTGATAATGTTTGTTGTGCGCAAAACGTTTAGAAAGTATGCGAGGCGGATTAATTGTTACTTAAGTATTGGCATTTATTTATCCTTGACTTGTCAGACATTCGACTGATTTGGATTAGATACGCTTATTTGGAATTTGTAAATTAGTATATAGCTAGCTAGAAATAAGTCCTCATGAAACGTTCTCCTTTTCGAGGTGGTAATGAACAATTATACAGGGTCCTTCTTAATATGCTGAAACTTGTTCAGTTTGACGGTCTGATCATCGCCTTAAAAAAGTGTCAGCATATTAAGAAGGACCCTATATAAAGAATCCTCTATAAAATGGCTACTTGGTAAAAGGCTTAAATTTTATCAATATAATGACGTAACAAGTAATAAATGGTTAGCTCTACACTTAACAAAACACTGCAAAATATATCTTAATCATTTCTTCGCCTCGTATGAAACATTCGTTACTAATAAATTCTCTAGTTGAAAAACCTTACCCGGATCACACCGGACGCAAAGTTATTGACCACCGCGCAAGGAATTATGAGTTTATGAAAATAGAGATAGGAAGATACAGGGTGGAATTGATACCATTCTTTTAAACTAAGTGTCTACCCATCAATAGTGGAGTCTTTGTATGTGGGAACTTGTTGTCAGCATCTGACCATAAATTTGTTGAATTCTAACTGTATTTAGCTGTAAGTTCCCCAAGAAAGAAATAAATAAATGTAAATAATCAAACTGAACAACTTTTACCATGGGAGCAAACCGATCGGCGCAAAAAAAATCTACTATTGCATACATTTGAGTCGAGTAGGCATTGCAGTTTAGTATAGATCAGCAAATTTTTTTGTGCTCCGTTCTGTTTGCTCCCATAGTAAAAGTCGTTCAGTTGGATGGGTAGACTCTTAGTTTAAAAGGATGCTAATGATATCAATTTCACCCTGTAAATACAGTTTTATATAATGGTAAGCATGTTTCACCCTTAGCCTTGTTATCAACTGACTATCGGAAACTGGAGCCACACAAGTTCATTTCACGACATAAAACTATCAGATTGAAGAGAGTAGGTAAAGTTATAATAAGACCAAGGCTCCACCGCTGTGATGTGAATTTAAACTAGATCAATAAGTCCATTACTTTGATTCATTATCATTAGTATTAACTACTTATAAACTAGTAGGTAAGAGCACTGCTCTGCTCTGCTATACATTAGGACAGTTGTCTCGACCGGAAACCGAACCAGTTCCCGCCGAATAGCTCTTGTTTTATAGCTGCCAGTCACGTGATGACGTGTGTTTAGTACTATTTAGTTACATACATTCATCTGTCTCTATCTATCACTACAGCACAGACATCGCATCGTGGGGAGTGGTGACATAGAAAGTAGAGAAATTGTGTTATAAACGAAATAGCTTCCCGGTTAGTCGATGCTACAGGTGATCAGAAGGCTGGCGCGTACCTTGGACAGCGAATAAACATCGTAATCCAAAGAGGAAACGCTGCCAGCATTCTGATGGGCACCGACCGTACCCTGCCACGTTGCAGAGTAGGGTGTCCTGTCTGCAGCCGGTTCACCGATCAATGAGATCGGTTATCCATTCCTCATCTATTGGTTTGTTTATTTGCCGTTCATAATTTTAATTTTGTAGCTCCTGTATACATAAAAATACAGATGATGATAGTAAAAAAGACATGTAGGGCGAGATCTGTTTGTACAGAATCGACAATATTTAATATGTAACTTTTTGGAACATCCATTCATGAACATAATAATCATTATCAGCCTCTTGTTATCCGCACTGTCGGGTACCTACAAAGGCTACCCTCACGATCGGGGTTCGGTTAGGTACGATTTGTAACACTACTAGCAAGCTACAAGCTTCTTTGGGAACGTAAATATTGTGAGGAAGCTTGTACCTCATGAGTTCGAAAGTCATATTCTCTAGCTACTTCTCGAAAAGTCGTGGTTGTGAACAACGTATGTACAACAACATACATACGTTGTTCGAATTAAATGACATAAGTGGGTCACATGCGACTCACCTGTGCTCCTCGTCTCAAATTTGGCGATCGAACCACCTCCACCCTATTCTTTGTACGCAAGGATTTCGAGTCATTAGCTAAACCAATACGGTATAACTTTTTACGAGATAATTTTATCAGCAACCTAATGTCGTAAAACAGAGTGTAGTGTACAGCAATAAAGAGTAGTTAATGTGGAAAGCGCCGTTAGCGCCATCTATCGGCAGGTGCGGTCTATGGTGAATATCTATCGTGCATTCGCTTGGTATTCACTCACCGACCGCCGTGCCGTGCGGACGTACGCCTAGCCACATTCACTAGTGAATACTATATCTGTGTTTTATTATTATACATCAACCTCAACCAACCCAGTAGAAAAGGTGTATTCTACATTGGCGACGACGGGATTCGAAATTCACGTGAGTAAAGTGTTTATTAGTTTGTTGAGTGTTGAAAAATTTTTAAATTCAAATTGCGTTTGCGTATAAACGCCACTAAGTGTTTTATTTATTTGCTACACAATCGAAGACGGTGTCTGCTAGCGTTGTTTTGTTTGTTGCCTACAGTTACACAGTGTTAAAAACAAATATTTCAAAAAGAAAAGTTAATATAGTTTTCAATCCCGATTGGAACTCGATTTGATTTGATCACGCTCACGACTGTATTCCCCGTAGGGGTGGTCAGAGTTATTCTGAATGAAGCCTCGGAACGTCCACGTTTCGCTAGTGGTCTGTCGAGCTCTGTCGAGTGTGACGGGAAGTGAGTGAACCGAGCCGTTAAATCGATTTATTTGGAATTACCTACATACTGTGTTTCTTTTCCCGGATGTCGACTGCCGAGTGCTGGAGGAAAGAGGGGAGACTCGAGACAGGAGGAAGGTGTGGGACAACACGTGACGACGACGCCTACGATGAACAAACGAACGCCAGCTGTGGACATCAATCTTTAAGGTCACGTGATCATTCCTTATTCTTCTTATCGAGTTTTTCAGACCGCCTTACGGCCTTACATGGGTTTTTGTAACGAGTACTACCGTGAGAGATAGTAGCCGAAACCAACGGCTTAACGTGCCAGCCGAAGCACGGAATCATCTTTCTTTTTAGACAATGAGGTGATTCGGCCTGCAATGTCCTAACCAACTGGGGAGGAACGCACGAATTGAGATGTCACTAGGTGTCCCCCGTGGGAATCGAACAGGCTAGTCATGTTGTAGTGTAACCATGATATGCTAAGTGAGTTTATTTCGATAGCTGTTTATGCCTAGTGACGCTTTACGAAATTATGCCATAATACCAGGTTGGCGTAGAATTAAACATTCTGCGTATTGACCATTATGCGGATCGAACATTCTACGTATTAATATTCTACGGATCGAACATTCTGCATAATGAACATACAGATTTCACAAAATATAAATAGTAATCGCCTGTTCTATTTCAATTCAAACCTCAATAGTACCAACATAATTTGTTACCAGACCTTATTTGTCGTATCCTATACTTTATAAATTTGAAATCCAGTTCAGTGACCTTACGTTGATCTTATCTTTGCAACATTGTTGTTAGGGTCATATGGATACAATTACCCCAGTACAGGTGAAACTAATTCGTTTCTTTTGCTATTTAAGCAAAGAATTGGATGTTCGATCGATTCCATTTTCAGTCAACCTGAATCTTGTACCTCTTATAATACCAAACAGCACTAAAAAGCTATGCAATCTTATGATCAAACCTATATTACGAAACGTACTGTAACTTAAGGTTGAAGATCGGATTGCGGCCTGAAAATGATCAGGTGATTTCATATTAAATTGAGTGTTTCTGAACTACCTGCCTACCCCCATTTTAACAAAGAACACTCATCTCTGTTGAGAGTAGATTACAGATAAACCTTAGTGATTCAAGCATCATAACTGAACCGATAATACTGCTTCGAAATTTTGTTCTCAGATTGTATGTTCCTAGATGTCACAGAGAAACCAGCCTCCAACAGGACCACTGCCAAGGCGCCGATTGAACCATACCTACTTGCTTCAGTGCATAATAAAGAGAAAATGTCTTCAATTAATAGCTAAGAGTTTTGAAATGGTCAGGGCAATTACTCTCATATTGTCAGTCAGCTTGTAGCTGTTTAATCAGTTGCCATATATAACAAATAATTATTACAACGCACAGCTGGTCATTCAATTAACATAAGCAGCTTTTAGCTGGTCATTCAATTCGATTTAGCAACTTGTAGCTGGTCATTCAATTGACATTAGCAACTTTTAGCTGGGTATCAAATGCTGTCAAATCAAACAATTTTACTATCAGCAGCTTGTAGTTGGTCATTCAGATGACAAGTCAAATAATTAATAAAATAATTTTTAGCAACTTGTAGCTGGTCATTCAATTGACATTAGCAACTTTTAGCTGGGCATCAAATGCTGTCAAATCAAAAAATTTTACTATCAGCAGCTTGTAGTTGGTCATTCAGATGACAAGTCAAATAATTAATAATATAATTATTAGCAACTTGCAGCTGGTCATTCAATTGACATTAGCAACTTTTAGCTGGGCATCAAATGCTGTCAAATCAAACAATTTTACTATCAGCAGCTTGTAGTTGGTCATTCAGATGACAAGTCAAATAATTAATAATATAATTATTAGCAACTTGCAGCTGGTCATTCAATTGATAAAAACAACTTTTATTTCACTATCAGCAGCTTGTAGTTGGTTATTCAAATGACAAGTCATATAATTATATATAAATAATTATTGGCAGCTTGTATAGTTGGTCATTCAATTGACATTAATTGTGCTATGCTATGCATGATTATGCTTAGTTACGCAAGGAAACTCTAAAGGTATTAATGACGTATTGCAATATCAATACTCAATATTCAATATTTTATTGCATTCCATAATGTACAACAAGATGTTAACTTATAAGCTATAAGATCATTATGGACCCTGTAGGGCACAGCAACTATGAACATTACAAATGAGTAGGTAACTTATGTGGTGTGATCTTGTTTGTATAGATTAATTATGTATCTTACCTAGTCACTGAAGGCACTTCACTGCACTGTTACTTTATTCATTTGTATGTGTTAAAGTACACTATACTGTACTTGAACCAAATCGGTTAATCATCAGTACCCTACCTGTAGGTATACGATTATATAGATAAATTATTATCATATTTTAAATGTACAATATATTTCTAGTGCCAAATAGTCTTCTATAATATTACGCCACGCAATAAAGTGGAAACAACAGTTGCACATAATTCATGTTCATTTAATAAAAATAGTATTATTTTCCTAAAGCTTACCCAATGATATATATTTATGGTTTTTAGAAGGAAAACATTATTAGTGTAAATATATTTAAAAGTAACTAATATACTTACACTTTATTCCAAGAAAGGAGGACAATATTTAATTATTTTCCTATTCCTATTTAGCTTTCTGGCCAATTCTGATTACCAAATGCAATTAGTTTATTGGATAAATATACTATCCGACCTTTGACTAATTATTATAAGGACTAGCCTTGCGGTAGCATTTCGCCTCTGCCACGGTATAAGCACAATTGATCTTGTGCATTTACATTCAATTTCACACCTTATCACTAAATGAGACAGCCTATAATTGCTAAATAATAACTTCGAACTTAGAACGTTTGGGGTTCTCACGAGACTACTTTCCATGATTTTTAACATTCAAAATTAGAATCTAAAGTTATGGGGAATAAAATCCAAAGTTGCGGATTTCATGTTACCTCGCCCCCGCAAAAGGTGGCAGAAATGTTTGTTAGTAGAATTACACGCGTAACCAGTCCACATATAAATAGTCAAAGTATCCGACATATCTTGGATGTTCAAAAGCTGTTCTAGGAATTAGTGAGAGTAAGTGTTTCAAATCTCTGTTTCTGTAATGCAAAATAGCCCTAAAATTTCGTTGCTGTTTTGAATGGAGTATAGGTATATCTTACATTTCTTTTTATTTCGTGGCGTATCATGTAGCTAACAACTAGTTCCTAATTTGGTCATCATGTCGCGTTAATTTTGATGTTGTTATAGAAATATGGAGGTATGTAAACAAACCAAATTACAAAACTACTCTTTGTAAATTACCAAAGATCTCTTCATTGGAATTGTAATAATAAATAATGCAATGACCGAGATACATTTTAACTACAGATAACATGATACAGTTTTGCTCTAACGGATGTTGATATAAAGTTGTTGAAATGTATGTATAGGAGTAATTAACTATACCAAGTTAATCATTGTTGAACTGTAGTAATTATTTTGCCCATTTATAAATCTGATTCAGAATACTGCTTTAGTGACTGAATAGGTATTGTAGACAAAATAACTCCCTCATAGGGTAGGTCACCATCAGACCCTTTGATACATCAATCTTCGTGAGTAGGTACCAAGATAGCGGAATAAAATCCCAGGTTTCTAGTCTAGCAGACTGTTGTAGTAGGCTAGACTTCTTTTGTATTTTAGGTGTTTATGGACGGAATGATTTAACAAATGGTAAAAGAATGACAAGCCTTTCATCCACATAAAATTCAGTCCAATTTCAGGAACAACCAAAGCATAGCATATCTAATGGGGTAGATCTTTTACAGACCAAAGGGGAAATAGAAGAATAAGATTTAGTCGAAATTCATCTCACTATGGATGCCCAATTCGGCCCAAGGCAGGGGAACTCGGGGCACAGAAGAAGTAAATGAGACATGCGCATTAGATTGCGAGAAGCCAGCTGGAAAATTTAGTTACGAATGTGCGGTGTATTCAATTAAAAGTAGCCATGCATTTAATTACGGGTGCATTTAATTGCGTATTTGTTATGTAATTGCGTCGCTGTCAAAGAAAAGCATTAAATTGGATCAAAGATCATTCAATTGCGACTGCGCATTAAATTGCGAATATGTATTTGTTATGTAATTGGGTCGCTGTCAAAGAAAATCATTAAATTGGATCAAAGAGCATTCAATTGCGACTGTGCATTAAATTGCGAATCTGTTAAGTAATTGCGACGCTGTCAGAGAACAGCAGCAAAGGTCAAAGAGCATTCAATCGCGATGTTGATATCGTCAATATGTTTTAATGTTTTGAATGTAATGAAAAGTTAAATTATTACGATTATTATTTCAATTTAGGTATCAGCATTTTATTTGTATATGTTGAGTAAAATAGTACCTATTTAAACTGATCCAATAAATAGATACTGCTGATTTGTCAAAACTAGTCTCAATGCAACATTCATGAATTAAAATGTATTATACAGTACTTCTTATGATTCTTTAGCTATGTATTATGTATGAAGGTAACTACTGAACATAGCTGACAACAAAATCCACCTAGTGTACCTTACCATGTATTGTTGTTAGTCAAAGTTATATCAGCATTCATGCAGGTATAATACACATCAAGTATTTATATTTATTATAACCAATAACAATATTCAATAATTCAGAGAATAGCCAGGAATAGTCGTATTGATAACTTATAGTCTTTGCGAAGGTTAATAAAAATAAAAAAATAAAACCTGGAAAAGCTAGTGATAAAGATTAGAATAAGTAAAAAGGTTTCTTATTTAAGAATGGTACTGTTTCTTACCAAACCTAGCTTAATATTTATTTCTGGATTTAAATTTTATGTTGTCTATCTTGTGGTGATTAAGAATTTATTTCAAATTAAGAATTAATTCAACTGAAATTTACTTAATGATCAACTGATGTTTACTTACACTAAAGTACCTCAGAATTATTATAAAACAAGGTTTACTTTACTGATCTACTTATCAATAAAAAAAAAAAACATTTTTTTTTCACAAGGATGGGTAATATAGAACAGAAGTAACAAATAATTGAAATGTGTGGATACGATGAGATTGCATATTCCGTAGACATTGTTTATCGTTGAATTCAGTGTTTGACAATTTCAAATCAATATTTGAAAAATCTATTTTCTGTAAACAAAGTAGTCTCAATAAATGTACAGTGATTTGTTTGAATGTAATAGCATTGATAACAGTCAACATGTATTGTTAATATGGTTTAAGAAATTAGTTAAACTGTGGAGTTTCTTGCGCCGCTTCTTCTCCACGGTTATACCTTCCGAAGCGGTGGCAGATTCGAGTAAATATAAAAATTAAATTAAAACAAGAAAGAGATGTAGTGTACAGCAATAAAGAGTAGTTAATGTGGAAAGCGCCGTTAGCGCCATCTATCGGCAGGTGCGGTCTATGGTGAATATCTATCGTGCATTCGCTTGGTATTCACTCACCGACCGCCGTGCCGTGCGGACGTACGCCTAGCCACATTCACTAGTGAATACTATATCTGTGTTTTATTATTATACATCAACCTCAACCAACCCAGTAGAAAAGGTGTATTCTACACAGAGTTAAACGGTTTAGTGTGTTTATGCTAATATCACGACATCTCATTATAATGCGCGCGAGTCGCGACACGCACCGTTTAGTTAATGGTGCGCGTACGCAGGTAAATTTGATGTAACTTGAGCTTTTGTTCCGTTCTGTCTAGTGTCCGACCGAAGGTCAGCTATTGGCCGAAGCCGATTCTTCGGCTCTTGCCGGACTTAACCTTCTCCCAAAGCCGAAGGTTCAATCATAAGTCGAAATACTATATACAACCTGATTAAAAAGTATCAAAGCTCAAACTACACTGTTAGTTTGTCACGTGTAGGTTTAAGGAGTCTAGCTTACAGCGTGCCCTAAAAATGTAATAAGTGTAATAAATTCATTACAATATACACCATTAGTTTTTAAATACTAACACAACTTTAAGGGTGTATTCAGTCAGTCTTGTCTGAATTAAACACCATTAAAGTTTTGTTAATAAATAAAACCGGCTAAGTGCAGGGTAGGGTTCCGTAGTTTCCTGTCACAATATAGGGACTTAGAAGGGGGCTTTTTGTTTTATACTATGGTTTAACGGCTAATAAAGTCTAAAAAGTACATTTTCATTAACTGTAAAGCCTACTTAGCGGTGATAGTTCCAGTATCCAGAAACAACAGTTTAGCTAGCAGGGGGGGGGACGACGACGACGACGACGACGACACTTGACCACTTTTCCCACACCCATAATATTTTTAAAAGACCTATCCAACGATACCCCACACCATGGGACAGACGAGAAAAAAAAATTTCATCCCCACTTTTTGTGTAGGTGAAGTACCCTAAAAAATATTTTTCAAGATTTTATTCTACCACTTTGTCGGCATGATTAATATGTATGCCCATGTCAAATTACAGCTTTCTAGTACTGAGCGTCTCTGAGCTTAGCTGCGGACAGACGGACATGGCGAAACTATAAGGGTTTGTTGACTAAGGAACCCTAAAAACTAGTGGTGTGTAATGAATTTGGCTTATCGCTTAATGAATAATTAAAATTCATTCATAATTGTAAATTTTAACGAATTAAAACAGTAGGATTTTAACAATAGCATTGTAGCTGAACTCAAATCTATGGCTTCGGCTAAAACTTCGGCTGATTTCGTCCAAAGCCGAATGTGTGGCAGAAAGTGCTTTTCTGACCGAAGGTGGCCGAAGCCGGAGCCGAAGCATCGGTCGGACACTAGTTTCTGTCTTGTCTTGTGAGTTGTATGTATCCAGTCCCCTCGCATCGTGCCGTGATGTTAATTATTAGACAATCCTACTAGTCTAGGAAAAATAAGGTTTGAGATTGCATTAAAGACACTTTAGTAAATTGTGTTTGAAATAATATTACTGTTAGTTTATAACACTTTTGTCGAGATTTCGTGGTTATATAGGCTCAGGAACCTGAGAAATACCTTAAAATCGATATTAATGTACAAATGGCAAGCTTATTTCTAAAAATATTTCGACCAGCATACCAGCAATAGAGACTGTTAATTATCAAAAGGCAAATTTAATGTGTAAAAACAAACAGTAAATAATTTAGTTTTGAGGTTATAATTTTTGAAGACTTACAAAATATTAAATATCTACCCAAATTAACGATATTAACCGTGGATTATTATTGTTATAAGTAAAACTTATTGAACGAAGCCATCCTGTACAAAATCACTAGTTTTCAATTTTTTGTTCATACCTAAATTTAATGTTTTGTAAATTTCTTAATTATTCAATAATATAACATAAAAAATCGGGGATTATTGAGAATTTATGTTTTTTAGGTATGTATCTACTATATTCCAAATTTTCACCAAAAGTGCAATTAATGCAACCTACTCCATACAAAAATCCGTAGATTTCCTCGACTATACATGTTATGTGCCTATGTATGGAGGGCAAGAGATATTTTATTGTGTATCTGTTTTCTAACATCCGGTTTTAAATAGTAATATAATATTAATAAACAAACGTTTGTTATAAACAGCTTAGCTCATCGTTTGTCACAATCATATATGTTGTGTGAAATATGATCGGTTTTTTCATTCAACAAATTAACATAATTAATTCAAAACTGTCATGCATCAAAAACCAAAACACATTGGTAGAACTGTTAAAAATATAGGATCCTTCTTAATATGTTGACACTTTTGACAGGGGATGATCAGAACCATAAAACTGAACAACTTTTTCTATAACACCAACATCAAAGTCACGAAAAAAATCCGCTGTTTCATACAAAACTGCAAACCTACTCGAGCGAAACGTATGGCACAGCATTTTTGCCCCATTGAGAAAGTTCTTCAGTTTGATGATCTGATCATCTCCTTAAAACGTGTCAGTATTTTATACAGGGTGACATTGATGTCATTAGCATATTTTTAAATTAAGAGTCTATCAACGAACTACTACTACTACTGGTACTACTGGTGAAATGTGGAAGTTTTGAGGTTTCAGAATATCTCTTACTACCCCCTCGGGGAATATAGTCGTGAACATATTCATGCATGCATGAGTTTATCAATCATCGAAACGATCAAACTGAACAACTTTTGCTATAGGAGAAAACCGATCAGAGAAAAAAAAATCTGCTGTTGCATACATTTGAGTCGAGTAAGCATTGCAGATTAGTGTGGAACTTCAGATTTCTTTTATTGCTCCCCTAGTTTTACTAGGTTTTCTCCCACAGAAAAAGTTGTTCAGTTTGATGGGTATAGACTCTTAGTTTAAAAGGATGCTAATGATATAAATTTCACCCTGTATCTGTATTTTTATGTACAATTTTTATTATAATGAAATTGATGAATTAGTACAATGCCCTGTTATCGTTGAATTGAAGTTGAAACAACCCAACTCACATATACAGGAGCATTTGATTTCGATACAAGAGTTACCCACACTGAAGCAACAGTTCATCTCAACGACGACACGAACACACACGGACAAATCATCTCTAGTTAAAAGATTGTTAAGGAACACAAATAATCGGATTAGTTGTCCAATTACGGCAGTCCTCCTGGGCGTGACGCGCGCGGGGTTCCCACGCGCGCATGCGCACAGGAGGCGCGTCGCACGGGGCGCGCGGGCGCAAGTCATGCGCGCTAATGGCCACCGAGTCACCCCGTCCGTCTGTATGTACGTAACTACAGTATAGTGACTGATCGTAGGCATCACTTGTATGCAATAATTATGACGTCATCGTGATACAATCTTTTTTTGTGTAACTAACAATAAGCAAACAAAAGTTGAGTGAAAAAATTCAAATAGTTAACCACTTCAGTAACCTAAGCCCATTGTCCACGAATTTTCGCCTAAACCACATCCTATTTCGCCAGAATTAAAAATAGGTAACCAACATACTTATACAGGGTGTAAGCTTTAATGCGTTATACAGGGTCCAACTTAATATGCTGACAGTTTTTTAAGAGGATGTTCAGACCATCAAACTGAACAACTTTCTCTATGGGACCAATGTCGAAATCACGAAATAGAAATCAGCTGTCCCATACAATTGGGTCAAGTAAGATGTCAGTTTAGCATGGAACAGCTGATTTTATTTTCGGTCTGATCATCCTCTTAAAAAAGTGTCAGCATATTAAGTTGGACCGTGTATACTTAAAGAAGTGATTCAGACCATCAAACTAAACAACTTTCACTTTTTGACCAACATTGAAATCGTGAAAAATAATCTGCTGTCCCATACATTTGGGTCGAGTAGCCATTGATGTAATCGATAGAACAGCTGATTTTTTTTGCGGTTTTGATCTTGGTTACACAGTGAAAATTTTCCAGTTTTATGGTAATGCATTAAATGTTACACCCTGTATTAAAAATTGCAAAACAGAGAGTCTAGTTAAAGCTAGCAGGTAACACAAGAACACGAGTTACATTCGTTACATTACGTCTCGATCCCATCGTAAAAACATATAAATTGCACCGTAGTGTGTTTTGTGTAGCAATAACCACGTATGTGCTCTAACACATCCGCTCTGCGATTTACAATCAGGTTATTGTAGAAGCAATCAATAATCACCGCTATCTACCTATACATCCTTCTTAAGGGGATATAATTCGGAGCGCGCTCCATACAAACGTACTATGGCGATATTTCCAATACTAACCAATTAAAGTCAATGAAATTTTGTAGAAACAATCTAGGAACAATCTCTATGCTTGTATGGAGTCAGATTTTCGTTAAAATATACAGTTTCAATGCTAGGATTAATTTAAGATTTGTTTGGAAATCTTTGAGGCACTGTAATTTTAAAACTATACATTTTAACGAAAAACTGACTCTATACAAGCATAGAAATTTGTTTCTAGATTGATTCTGAAAAATTTCATTTAGTTTTAATTGGTTAGTATTGAAAATATCACCATAGTACGTTTGTATGGAGCGCGCTCCGAATAATATACTCTTAATATGCTGACACTTTTTTAAGAGGGTTTTTTAATCTAACCATCAAAATGAACAATGGGACCAACATCGAAATCGCGAAAAAAAAATCTGCTGTCCCATACATTTGAGTCGAGTTGGTACTGCAGTTTTGTATGAAACTGGTGTTTTTTTCTCGAGATTTTGATGTTCGATGTACTTTATTTTACACCAAAAAAACATAGTATACAGAGAGCAAACAAACAGGAAATAAAAAAGGTACAAAAACAGGCGATCAAAGAAAGAAAAACGCATCTGAATCCGCTAATTTATTATTTTTATTTACAATGTGCTATGACAGTAAGTTTTTTCAGTATTTGGTACTTATAATTTGTTCTGTTTTAAGTCATCCTGTATTAATCACTGCGTGTCAGTGTAAGCTAGCCGGTGAAGTCGACTGGCCAGAGTCACTCGCCTCACTACTGTCCTCACGATTCATTAACTTTTTTAAATAAACACACAATAGTGATCTTTGTTGCCACATTGTAAATCAGTTATGACAGTAGGAATTGTAATTGATTAATATGTTTTTGATTAAAACGGTGTACAGTTTTGAATAGATACTACGTGGGTTTATAAATAGTTTTTGTCATAAATCATCAAATACAAAAGCTAAATAATTAGTGTGAGGTTAGAGTTGAACGCTTCCAATGTTTAGCGTGTTTTTACTAAATTACAAATAGGTAGGTTCTCGTAACGTGTTGGATGAAGTTGATTAATTGAATATCTACAGGGTGAAATTGATATCATTAGCATTCTTTTAAACTAAGAGTCTACCCATCAAACTGAACAACTTTAACTATGGGAGCAAACAGATCGGAGCAAAAATAAAATCAGCTGTTGCATACATTTGAGTCGAGTAGGCGTTGCAGTTTGGTATGGAACAGCAGATATTTTTTTGCTCCAATTGGTTTGCTCCCACAGTAAAAGCTGTTCAGTTTGGTGGGTAGACTCTTTGTTTAAAAATATGCTAATGATATAAAATTTCACCCTGTATAATTATTTGAAAAATCTTGAATAATTTTTGATTGCTGCAAATCTTGAAATTATTAGGCCGAGTAATTATACAATGATCTAACCAGATGATTATAATATTAATTCCATACAAAAAAGCCACAATTGCTTCGAGCTAGGAAAAATTGTGGAAGGCTTTCACCGATATAGAGAACGATTTTAGGATACTTACTGAATGACATACAACGCACAGCCTAAACCGCTGAAGATAGAAATATGTGGAATATACAGGGTCCAACTTAATATGCTGAAATTTTAGGAATGAAAGGAAGAGGATGTCCAGACCATCAAACTGAACAACTTTCTCTATGGGACCAACATCGAAATCGCGAAAAAAAATCAGCTGTCCCATAGTAGGAGTAGGTTTGCAGTTTTGTATAGAACAGCAGATTTTTTTCGCGCTATAGATGTTGGTGCCGTAGAGAAAGTAATTCAGTTTGATGGTCGGATCATCCCCTTAAAAAAGTGTCAGCATATTAAGAAGGACCCTATAGATTCTACGAAAGATGTAGGGGTGCACTATGAAATTATTTTTCGATATTATAATTTCACGAGGACGAAATCGCAGATAAAAGCTAGTTCTATCATAAAACCCCGAATAAAATTAAAATTAACACCGAAAGGAAATACGCTTATAATTTTCCAAAGAGATTATAACTAATAGAGTGAGCCATACCAATTGTAAAGTGTCCTCTTTTTTTGACGTTTAGGTTTGAGAGTGTGGTGTCAAGTAGTATGGACAAAGTGACATATGGCCTTAAGTTTACAATCACTTTTCACACACACTAGCTCAAAAAAAAGTGGACAGCCGCATAAACAAATATCTATAGTTCCATCTCCTTCTACTATTAAAGGTACGTCATAAGACAAAAGAGACTAACTACAATCGTAAATTTATGCGGACTCTATGGAGATCCTTCCTCTGAGGAATTTATGTAGAGTACTACTTAGATTTGACTATAACATAGAACAGTTTAGTGTCGGATAAAAACAAAGCCGATGAACTTCGAAACACAAATGATATGATCTAGAATTGGGTTGGGTAGAGTGAGCGTTCGGGTTTGGTCAGAGTCTGCTGCTGGCGGAGCGGAGGTAACCTACTATTACGTTATTAAACGTCGAGGGGGAGGGGGGATGAAGATATGGTCTCTTCCTATTCACACCTAATCTTTATTTTGTGTGGAAAGTGCCACTACAGCAACTGCTTATATTTACAAAAGCAGTCAGGTACACTGGATATTTTAACGATGTTATATTAATTCCTGAATTTTATGCAGAAAGCTATGATGCGGAAGAGGTAGAAAGCAGTCCAGTCCAACTTCGAATAGCAAGTTTACGTTAATAACTATTAAAAAAGTTCTATAATTAATTTAAGATTTGTATGGAAATCTTTGAGGTACTGTAACTTTAAAACTATACATTTTAACGAAAATCTGACTTCATACGAAAATAGAGATTAGTTTTTAGATTGCTTCTGAAAAATTTCATTCACTTTAATTGGTTAGTATTGAAAATGTCCCCGAATTTTATTCCCTTAAATAATTTGTGCCCAAGTCATTCTTTAGTTTAGACTTTAGATTAATGATATTAAGACATTTCTTATTCGTATAATGTCATGCACTCTTACGTTATTTACTCGTATTTTGTGAAAAGGCTTTTTATAGGATTGTAACCTTACGAATTTAGAATGTGAATACGAGTACTCATTACAACCCTTCGACTAAGTAAAGACACTAATCAAAAACTAGATGTAAATGAAAATTGTTGTCTGAATTTACATCGTCATAATGCACTCAGATATTCGTTTGAGTGCACTTTCGGTACTGCCACTTTTTGAGCGTTGAATGTAAAGTTTTATTTAATCAATGTAAAATCAGCCCACATTGATCCACTGCTGGGCATAGGCCTACCTTTAATTGCGCTATTCCTCACAGTCCTGTGCGAATCAGATCCAATGCAAACCAATCACTCTCACAATGTCATCGGACCAACGCGCTGGTGGTCTGCCGATCACCGTCCCTCTCTTGGCACACACTCTGATTGTGCCCTGGTCCACCGGCGGTGTTCCTGTTAGTTCCTCTAGATTTTGTTAGTGATCGAAATTAAAACTATTTATCCATGTTTTTAAGGCAATCTGCACTAATGGGAGCACACCACGGCCGCGCAGGCGCAGGCCGCGGGCTCGCGGTAGCGTGACGAGACGCCTCCGGAGCAGCTACGATATTAATAACAATATCTGTTCACACACGAGTGAGTCCACCATTACACCCGGCTATTAACTTCTATAGCCTTTCACTTTCACGTCTAGTTACACTTCAAGTCATAATTGTGATCGATTCGATGCTTGTTCTTGTTCACGCTCCATGGACTGCCTCCCACGTACAAGTGTTATACTTAAGCTAAAGTTAATCATTTTAACGGGTTCTTACCGTGTTTTTATTGTTTTTGGAGCTCCCGATATTTCGGCAGTGTTACAACTGCCATGATCACGGGATGATTGTAGAACTGCAGGCACGTTTGAGGCGTGGGCGAAGATATGCACGACGTGTTGATGGAATGCGCTCGGAACGATATTCTTACTACACGATAGATCATTCGAAATGTTAGTCAAATAGGTATATGTAACAGTGTTCTGGCGTCTCCCTCTTCAGACACAGCCAGATCACTATATACAAATGTTTTAGAGCAGTGTATGACAGCGACCGGCATCTTCTCTGTAAAGAAGAAGCTCTTTAAATAAAGAAAAAAAATGGTGTAAACAAAACACTTGAAACAGGAATCCCGTTTATGTAGCACAGAGCGGATCACTGCCATACGACAATTACGACATGATGATGATGTGCGTAATTTTTTTTAAATTGCTAATATAATTTAAGCTTTCTGTTATCACTGGGATAATGATTATCTGTTTGATCATGATTTTTTGCCGATTCTGAAGCTGATTTTCTCTGACGCACACGGAATATGTGAAAACTTAATATTCTACTTGCAAATAATATATCTTATTTATTGCCCTGTCAATTTAGATATAACCGAAACATGAATCAGACTAGCCTCCAGTGAAAATGAATTAGGTTTATGTTTAATTACAAGATGTAGGTACAGGCAGTGATAGTAGACGGTTAATAGAGCAATATCTCGGTACCGCGTGATACGCTGCGCTCGCGCACCTCGATGAGGGCCGTAAATTAATATAATATATTAAATGTAGAGCTATATACATGCCAGGGCAGGCAGTTGTCGGCGGTTTGTCACGATACTTGTGAAACGTGTGAACGGACCGAGTATTGACTTCTATTAATCTCGTATTGAACTAATTTCCGTGATCGTATTGTCAATTCATTATGTAATTTAGCTAGATACCTACCTATAACTAATATCTTAGTTATCATTTCAAACTATAATATAACGAATTAATTTCTGTCAGCATTCTATAACGGGATCCCTGTTAGTTTCCGAGGATCCCGGGATTATATTCAGGATAGGACGTCACGTCGTCAGTGGCAAATTACGGAGTCATGAATCAAACAATCAAAATCTTTATTTGTGAGAGTCTGGGTTCGAATCCTCTAGCACGATATGCCATGTTCCTAAGTACCGAATAACTTTTCTAACTTATATACGATTTAATGACTGCTCTCAAACGGTGAAGGAACACAGAATTTCATGCGCATTGTGCACGGGTGGTGGACTAACGGACGAGTGTATTAGGTACATACACTCGTCCTGGGGGCGGCTTGTGCCCTGCAGTAGGACGGTCATATCTAATATATGCTGGGCTACAAGATTTCACTGTGGATGAGGATAATTGTACAGGGTATAAAAATTAAATGCGTTACATATCAAACAGATGTTTCAGACCATCAAACTGAACAACGATTACTATGAACAACCTTGAAATCGCGAAAAACAAACCACCCGATTCATACATTTTGGTCGAGTAGCCATTAACATATGTTGACGCATAGTGAAAGTTCTTTAATTAAATGGTCTGAAGAAACCTGTTCGATATGTAACGCATAAAATTTTACACCCTGTATAGTGAGACAAATGATCTCGTCGTTAATGTAGCGTATTTATAATACTGTCCTCTTCATAACTGCCGGCCATACATAATGTATGACTGCGTGTATGTGTGCGTGTGAGGGAGGTGGTGGGGGTAGGAACAGGACGTAGTTTATAGCTAATGGAGGTGCGGGAATGTTATAGTAATTAATTCAGCAACCATCGCCAGTGCCGGATTAAGACAGAGGCCCTTTTTTCTCGTAGCCCAGTTTCACTCCTTGTGTTTGCTGAGATGAAAAGTTTATAAAGATAAGGGTAGAAGCCATCACTTATTTCTCCTTGCCTATAGCTGCGGTTGTGAAACGACCATCCAAACATGCCAATTTTAGCAGAACTTCTCTTTAGTTAGGAGATTCAAGTCCAGTAATGGTCTTCATGAGCTGATATAAGATGACAGCTTGAGTCAAGCCTTGAGGCCCTCTCCCTTGTTAATTCCCCGATTGCGATGTTTTAATGTCACTGGTGTCTTTGTAATTCATTGACGAAAATGAGATTTTCATTTCGAGTGGTTACGTTTTTCTGTGGAGGAAAGGAGTGCGATTTTCGAAAGTCACACGTTCAAGTCAGCAGTAGAAAGATACAAAATAAAAGTAATATTGACAGTTTATACTGTTAATTTCAACGTATGAACGTATAAAAATACCACTTCTGGACTGGAATTTATTTAAATAAGCCTCTAACTAAATAAAAACCTCATTCAGGTAGATGCAATTTACTGAATCAACCCCGCCCGTTCCAAGCCTAAGGTTAGCAACCCTAAACAATTGGACCTGCATTCAAATTCCTAAGCCTAAAGGGCCAAGGGCCCCATCCTAAACAATTGGGTCAGAACGCGGTGCCCTAAAACCTTGGCGGGGCCCATTGGCAGTTTATAGGATAATCCGGCTCAGCATTCGACGGGATCTTCATGGTATATCTTATGTTAGAGGTATGCACCTAGGTGCTGAAGGTATTCACTACATGCTGAGCTGTTAAGATAAACTTGTTGTATGATAGCAAAGGTCCATGTATAGTGGTTGACGATCACTACAAGACTTTTTAAGTGTGGAAGTTGTTTGTACGAAGAAAAACGTGCGGAATTGAGGATATAGATAGAACTTGATCGATTTAATGTTCATATCTATAATAACTTCTTCAGAGAAATAGTAAAGATAAATCGTCGGTTTGGAAAATGTGTGTTGAAAAACTATAAATAAGTACAATAGATACAACAATTGAACCATTTTATTACGTAGCGTAGCCTGTTCAGTGTCCCACTTCTGGGCAAAGACATCTCTTTGATCCTCTCTGTTGTGTGCAACTACTGACAAACTCTCAAAAAAGGCATCCACGTTATCTCTTAACTTTTCTCTGGGTCGATGAAAAAATAAATTTAAAAAATCATATTGAAGTCATGTTGTCTTCTCAAATACCTACGCATGCGCTACGAGTATATGGAGCAGGGCCCCATTTAATAAACATGACAATAATTGTAATTTACATTGACAATTCAGGGTACATTGCTGAAAATGTTAGGCACATGCTACCTTCTGCAGGAATAGCGTCATCAGTAACCAGCAATGTACTCAGAATTGTTATTGTAAATTACAATTGTCACGTATATTGAATAGGGCTCTGGAGGTTCGTGAGAGTTTCGGAGTGCAATGCCTTTTTGTGGGGCTTTAGGATATTGATGATGATGAATGTCTTAGCATAGCCTTGATCTTGATCATTTAAGCTTCGTTTAGGTACCTAATAGATAGTGGTTGTTGGTGTTGTGAACCCTATGCTATGGCATCTACACAATCTGTCACAATATTCTTATCTACCATAATAATGACAGATTTAGACTTGCCACACACATACGGAATTTCATGATTGTAATTTTGTATAGGATATGATACCTCCACAATTCTGAGCGGAATTATGGAGAGGGGAAATTCATACGAAATCGTAATCCTCATTCTGAATTCCGTATGTGTGTGGTGGACCTTACTCTCGACCGTGGCAGTCGCGTCGGAGACGGGAGTGCACTTCTACGCACTCACGCGCACTCGAGTTGTTATAGGTAGTATATCGAGAGCCCTCTCAACGACGCAGGCGCATACCGTTAGCAACAACTACTCGCTGTTTATAACAAACACTCTGCGCAGATGGTGCTGCGTGGTGGTGCGTGAGGTGCGCCTGCGCAAGAAGCACAAGTTTACTATTGAAGTGGCGTGGCGTTAGGTTTGACCGGGTCCCCTATGTTACTGCGCAAGTTAATACTTCGATTGTCTCTTCATCGATGGCACGCGACATTAAAAGTCTCCATATCAAAATTGGTTTATACAGAGTGAAATTGATACCATTAGCATCCTTTTAAACTAAGAGTCTACCTATCAAACTGAACAACTTTTCCTATGGGAGCAAACCGATTAGACCAAAAAAGAAATCTGCGGTTTCATACTACACTGCAATGCCTACACGACTCAAATGTATACAACGGCTGTTTTTTTTATTTCGTGTTTTATTGGCATTTCTTAGCGATTATGCTTCTCAATATTTAGTAAATTAATTTCTGGCAATAGATCAGCACAGAAACACAATATTTCTTGAAAATTTCCATGTAAATAATAGGTATATTACCGATCTTGTAAACAAAACAATCGAAAACTTACACAATGGATGGGATTTTTACAAAAACATTGTCCATTTAATTGATCACTATTAGTATTCCTGTGGTCTGCGGGTCGAAGTCGGAGTGTGTGAAGTGTGTCATAAATTCATAATAAAATCCCTCTGTCACAATCATACCGTTTGTGCAGATAAATAGGATAGAATGATGTTCGAGCACGCAAGGAACTATTAACAAGTCTATTTCAAATTATAATATCCAACGCAAATTGAATTCGCACACATCGGACAGACCCGTGAATGCATTATACACTTGTTACTGTGAAAATTATAATGAGGCAGTTACGAGCGTATGAAAGCTTTCGCAGGCGGTCGTAACTCATCGCTCGTAGTCGTGTAATGGAAAAGCAGCGGTGCCGTTATTCAATTAGCGCTGGAGATGTATGCGCGCGCAGGTCCGCACATTGTGCGATTTGTGCGGCGCATGCGCACCGGACATCTGCCGTGTCGCATCGCGAGTGTTACGATTGTAATTACGTGCTCGTTGAGTGATCTCGGGGGAGGTGAGTGACCCCTAATGGCCATAGCGGTTCATTTATTTGCATCTATAACTTCGAAGTTTGCAGTACCTGCCAGAGGTACCAAAAGTCAAATATTTGTGTTTAAACGAACGAATATTTATATTCAAATGAACGCAAAAACAGAATACCGTATGAACAGGATCGTTGGCCAATCATCAAAAATAGGAAACTTTTTGAAAGCGTATTTTGTTTCAAGCAGGCTTTTTTGTTAGGGGGCTGAAATCGAGAATTCTTACCTAGAATTCCTCGCGATAATTCTGGACAAGAATCCCCAAAAATCATTGAACGCCGCGAAAACAATCACCTGTGCCTATACATTTTCGTTCTCGTCTTTACTCGGCGTAATAGTACCCAAGTGCCTACTCTACATGTCATATACAATGTACCTATACAAATATGAAAACCAACGTGAGATATGTATGAAAAAGCTCAAGCTTGCTCTGATACTTCCATGCATTTCGAAAATCCATATTAAAGAAAACTAAATTTTGCGCAAAACTCAGAATAAAATCCATTTACATGAAAATGCAGTGCGCAATGCGGTGCGACATTCACAAGAATAACGCTCGATTACTTCAAGCACCCTACAAATATAGATACATACATACAGACAGACACTTGCGCTTGCTACAATAAATAGTTTATGGCGCAGTATTATGCGACATTCGCGATAATGTGGGTACAACTGGTGCAGGTTCTAAGCCTGATAAATCAAATGTGACAGAAACAAATAGTTTATCATGTCAGAGAATATAATAATGTTTCTGTGATCAATGCGTCCAGGCCAGCGCAGTCACGCAGGTTTTATGATAAAGATGTTAGGAGTGGAAACTAGGTCTTCTAATTCCTTATGATAAGGAACTCCTATCCCCCTGGTTTTGATTGACTTGTCCTCATCTAAAAGATGGGGGAAGATCGTGTGAATAGAGTAAATCTGAGTAGGACCTCTGGAGCCGCCCAGTAGGTAGACCCATGTTGCGCTGGATAGACCAGGTTACAAAGGATCTAGTGGATGTGATCAACTGGACTGAGCTGGTGCAGAGATGAATGGCGTGCTTTGTTGTCGCGTCCCTGAGCCAATACATAAGTTCTGTGATCATTAGGGTTGAGACACATTTACCGACGGCGATCTTAGATAGTATGGGAAATCGTCCGCGGTCGACGCGGCGACGACGGCGGACGGCTTCCCATACTAAATTACATTTTTGTATGTCTCAACCCTTAAGGGACTCGCAATACAACGTATTGCGAACTAAGTAAGTAAAGTAAGTACGTTTAATAGGAATGTGGAGTGTTTGGTGACAGCCAAGTTCCAGAATGACTCAATAAAATTATTTTCTGGTGTCCCTTATTACATGGATCTTTTTGCAACTAGGGATAACTTCCGTGCGTTCAGATGTTTTTGCCATACTTATTACTGGAAGCAAAACAAGTCATAGTTTCAATACAATGTTAGGTTCCTCTTTTGTTTCTGTTTTTTTTTTTTGGTAATGTCATATTTTTATTTTTTGGTGCTTTTGCGGTAGGGTCTTCAAATCTGCCATAAATGATCTCTGGAATTGGCTCTCGAATAGCATTGCGTTTTTTTTATTGCTGTCTCCCGTTTCCAATGGAGGGAAGTCGGATATTTCTTTTTCCTACTCCTATCCTCTTTGATTAATTAATTGCGGGTTCCAAGGCAGATTAGAATATTCCCCGGGCTCGCTGGACTTCATTGTCTAGTGTTGAATGGTCACCGCTGTTGATTCTGGTTCACAGGAATTACAGCGGTGGGAATGTGTGGTGGGCCCATGCCCGATAAAAAAAACAAGTTCCAATTACATCAACACAATCATCACTTGTAAAACCTTGAGATATTTTTAACCTACCTAGTATCTGCTCTATCAATTCATATTGTATTTATTAAGGCGACTGTATGAACGTATCAGTGACAGTAAGCGGGCGTCCTTACTCCGTTTATTGGATTACAGCCTCGCGACCTAGCTCGCGATATATTGTGGCTATGGGGGTCATTGTTTACTCCCACTTCTACGAGAATGTTTTCTTCGACTTCTATGATGAAGTCCATAGTAAAGTGTTATTGTTGTGAAAGTACTCTTTACTTTCAAAACAATTACACTTCGCTATAAGTAAAGAGATAACAATCAATATTTACAAAACCGTTACCCGCCGTAAACGTGTCACGAATCAAGAGCTACAACTTTACAACTGCCTACATATTGGCAGAAAAGTTGTCAGTAGTTGTGGCAAAGTTTGTAACCACTGTGAAAGAAAACTCGGTCGTGAATTATTGTTATATTTATAATTTGTACATTATTATAAATATGAAAAAGGCGCTAAGTGCCAAAAAGCTGAAATTGGTTTTATTTGCCTACCCGATGAACGAATAGAGATCTAAATTAATGAGTACCTACCAATATGGTTCTAAAAAAAATTCTTAAAATAAAGGAGAAAGATTTCGACGACAGAAGTAGTATGGCAGAAGTCGCAGAACCTCTGCGAGGTACCGGAGGTCATGAACGTGTGGTTAGAAAGCATCTGCGAAACAGCTATTTAGATATTATGAGATAAACGCAGTTACGAGTCCTAATGGTTTATAAGTTTCATGACAACCCTCCTATTTGAATACAATGTTTATCGGCACGTTCGATTCCACATACATAATTCATATCAGCCGCTGCGCCGCGTCTTGCGCCTGCGCAGCCCACCGACCTGCGCAGGAGTCGCTCCGGCGGATTGATAAAAACATTATAATTATGATAGAATTTATAACGAAGTCTCCAGCTGAAATTATGAATTTATAAGTAGGGTTTGGAATGAGACTGATAATCACGATTCAAAATGGCAGAAGTATTTTTTGGACCTTTGAATTAATCAGCCTTGGCTGTGTTGTCATAAGAATTTCATAAACGGACGCACATTGCATTGGGATATGAAGAATAGATAATAGCTTGATAAACCTTCTACATAATTGTTTTTAGTTGATTCATACAGGTCCAGCGTCCTGGAAGCGTAATGTATGTGGATAAAAAGGTAGCATTTTCCGGGCTGTTGTAATGCCCGGGGCTGTTCTTAGTCGCATCAAGATATATACAAACTGTCTTGCTACGTTTAAGTCATCGGCCAATACTTATGACGTAATCAGTCTGTCGTAGGTACGTACCAGGAAGCTGGCATATGTAATTGGGTATATACAGGAGTGCAATTCTCTAAGCGTCACATCGCTGTCAAAAACATCGATGAGCTCGCAAAATGTAACATCCTTCTTGCATCCTTCACGTCATCGACGTTTTTATATAAGTTTGACACATGATATAACCTTAGCGAATACAATATTGATAGCTCGCCGATGTTTCTCTCGAATTTAAGGTTGTGCCAATGTTTGCGCTTAGAGAATTGCATTCCAGAACTGATATACGATTATATTGACGACCCGGTTGGTGTGATGGTCACCACGCGCCCTAGACAGCCAAACCAGGGTCCTGGGTTCGAATCCCGGATGTGTCATGGATGCTTATTATGTTTGTGCCGTTGTTTCTACTGTCCTACTTTACATTTAGAATTAGACAACCTAAAATGATCCAATAATGTCCAATATTGTTCAGTTTGACGTGTAAACTCTTAGTTTAAAAGGATTCTAATGATATCAATTTCACTCTGTAGTTTTGGCACATCGGCATTCTTGTTTAGTCAGATCTCTCGTAGCGCCACTACCGGTTCTAGTAATAATATGTAGATCATACTGTATGAAGTGGTCAGAGGTCCGCTGCAGCGAGTATGGAGCCGCGGGCGCATCGTGTTCGTTTGAGCTTCATCGACTAATTACGTGTTGCAGCTGCATTATGACCTGACAGATTTATTGCTTTATTAATTGCTAATGTATCTATCACACTGTGAGCCTTTTTGAGCTAAGCGACCGAGACATAACTTCTTGTATTTAGAGATATTGTATTTCCTGTTTGTTTACTTCCTGTATACTATGTTTTTTTGCTGTAAAATAAAGTATAATTGATTGATTGATTGATATTGTTGCGGTGCCTTGATAGAGGAAGTTATTCAGTTTGATGGTCTGATCATCCCCTTAAAAAACCGTCAGCAAATTAGGAAGATTCTTATATGTATGTGTATCTGTTAGCATGTTATGTATATAGGATTGTGCTATAGACGCAGATGTAAGTATTACCTACCTATGTAATAAAGGTAGGTAACATTTAGTAGCGAGATATTCCCCCAGACAAGGCGTAACGCAGCAAATATTTATATATTTAAAGCAGGCGCTATCGGCCACATGTCCCCGGCTATTGTAATAGCAAATGTGGCGCATTCGCATAGTGTTCCCTCGGTCTCGGCCGCGCATGCGCATAGTACAAGCTGTGCGCAGATATCTTATCTGTAACAACGGCTTAGGCTTTACTATCTCGCGCAGTGTGGCCGCGCGCGGCGCGGGTATCGTGGCTAGTACATCTCATCGGGTGTCGGACGAGTTATACTATACGATCTACGATTAGGTATTTGATTCAGGATTAAATCTGATAAATTTGTGTTTCCTTATCTTTATATTCCTCGAGCGTGATAAGACAATTTTGGATTTTTTTCACTTCTTCTTCTTCTTATCGTGTGGGCAAATCACCATACGGCCTCTGACGTGGTTTTTATGTCACGAGTACTGCCACGAAAGATAGTAGTAGGCACCAACGGCTTAACGTGCCATCCAAAGTACAGAATCATCTTTCTTTCAGACAATCAGGTGATTCGGCCTGCACTGTCCTAACCAACTGGGGAGAAACACACAAAGTGACATGGTGACACTAGGTGTCCCCCGTGGAAATCGAACCCACGACCTCCGTGTCAAGAGCAGGATGCTCTTAACCATTAGATCACGGAGGAAGTTTTTTCACGATTTCGCAGTTTGCTCCATAAGTAATGTTTAGATTGGGGGTATAAACTCTCAAGCATCCTCTATAACATGTAACCATTTAAGTTTACAACCTTTTTATGCATAAATCAAATCTACAATCCCGTTTGGTGTAGTCACAAGCCCCGTTATAGCTACCATTTATCCCCAAGACCAATAGCAGTAAAGCTCACCATTATGTAGCCCACAGATTACTGATATGTTGCAAACAAATGCGACAATGAGATTTTCACTTAGTTCCTTTGTGGCTACTGTCGTTAAATTAATATAACTTGTAGTTTTAGGTATGTATATCAGTTATTCCAGAATGCAAACATAGGGATATTTGACCAAGGAACAAACTACTCAACGATATAATTATGTAATACAACGGAGAAAAATTAGGGTTTTGCAAAGATTCTCAACTGAAGCGAAAATACCAGGAAAATCACAAGATATTAAGCTTCTGACGCAACAATACGGCATGACGCTGCCATTGCTGTAAGTTGAATATGGCGTCCAATCATCGTCCAATGATGACTTTTCATAAGGGAAAGTTTGACTTCAGCGCCACAACGGAGCTATTGGGACTAAAGCTGTCATAGGCCTGATGTAGCCAGATCAAGAGTCGATCAAGCAATCGATTTGATCATTTTAGTAGTTTTTTTTGTTGTTTGATTGACTCCTGAAGCATCCTAGGGGAGCGAATAATATCTCTGTATGATGCATACTAATCGAAATTATGGATGACTAGTTGATCCGGCAGACGTTGTTCTGCCATTTTCCTTACCCTACACCTACCCTACACCTACCCTACACCTACCCTAAACCTACTCTACACCTACCCTACACCTACCCTACACCTACAACTACCCTACACCTACCCTACAACTACCCTACACCTACCCTACACCTACCCTACACCTACAACTACCCTACACCTACCCTACACCTACCCTATACCTACAACTACCCTACACCTACCCTACAACTACCCTTCACCTACCCTACACCTACCCTACACCTACCCTATACCTACAACTACCCTACACCTACCCTACAACTACCCTTCACCTACCCTACACCTACCCTACACCTACAACTACCCTACACCTAGCCTACAACTACCCTACACCTACTCTACACCTACAACTACCCTACACCTACCCTACACCTACCCGACACACACTTGGCCGTTTTTTTTGTTTATAAACCTTCCCTGGCATATGCACAACAACCCACCAAAGTTTCATCGCAATCGGTCCAGCCGTTCAGGCGTGATGCCGTGACCAAGGGAAATAGGGATTCATTTATATATATATATATATATATATATATATATATATTCATTCATAACAAAACATAACCTAAATATTCTTTATTTGCACATCAAAAACATGCAGCAATAAAAACAGAATAATAGAACGTAAGGGTACAAATGGCTGTCTTATCACTAAAAGCGATTTCTTCCAGACAACCATGGGATGGAAGAACTCTTAAGTAAAAAAACATTGGATTCATTGGATGGAAGCGACTGATAATGGTTGGTGATTTTGAGATCATCTTTGGAGTGCTCTTAGATGGCTGATGTAACCTATCTTGGCTTTGAAAGTACGTCCGCTTACAGACAGGGACATCTACAGATGATAAAGAAAACCTTACTTCAGCCACTGTAAATCGACTTTCTATTTGTGGAACAAAGTCCTGTTAAA
Organism: Agonopterix alstromeriana; assembly: GCA_963924505.1. Classification (NCBI taxonomy): domain Eukaryota; kingdom Metazoa; phylum Arthropoda; class Insecta; order Lepidoptera; family Depressariidae; genus Agonopterix; species Agonopterix alstromeriana. The sequence continues at coordinate 16,025,748 of OZ004679.1, forward strand.
GTAACAGGAATTCGATAATAGATAAGTTCAGTGTATGCGAAACATGAGTTGTGTCTCGTGTCCCTAAACATGGGAAATATGTGAAATATTCAGCGGACAGATAAGCGAGCGTGTATTATGTATGAGCGGCAGATGGTGCAGATACTGCGCAGGCGCACCGTCGCTCGCTCTGTGCCACTAATCGCTTCTTCTATTTTAAAACTGTCGAATAACAACTGTGCCTCTCTGAGATCAGGGTCCCATTTAATAAAAATTACAATTGTAATTTACAATGACAATTCGGGGTACATTGCTTGTTACTAATGACGCTAAACATGCAGTAAGTACCATGTATCCTAACATTTTCAGCAATATAAATCCTGAATTGTCATGTGTAAATGACAATTGTCACGCTTATTAAACACACAGGCACAAGGGCACAGGACGTTCTTTAAGGCAAAAAATTGTAATCTATTCGAACATCTTGCGAAAAATGAACCGATTTGATATGGCTTCCTCTATTTTAAAGCGTAAAGTCCATCTTATAGACTGCGATAGTTTTATATCCCGAAATTCTCCCAGGAGACCGATTGCATTAATTTAAAACATCGTAGTTCTATTCTTATCCAATTTCAGTTCTAATTACATTGCAATCCAATTATTATTCAATTGTGCTGAATTCCGCATCGCGCTAAACTCTGTGTAACTGACAGCCCTTAACGTCTGAGCGATCTGTCAAAACGGCTCTAATGGTTGTCAAGAGCAGTACAGCGATTAGCGCAATACCAAATGTGTCAAAAGTTATTGTTCGTACGTAGTCCAGTCACGGTTCAATCACCGAATATTTACCGTGATTGCAGCCCAGGACGACCGGATCAATCAATTCCATCTCTTGAACTGAATTTAAGCATTGTAGAGGCTTGTAATTATTGAAGTTTCCGAGATTTTAAGAAGAGTTGAATAGCCTTTTCCTGGCTGAGTGCGTTGCATTTTCGGTTGTATCTAAATTTTTCATCAGGATTAGCTGAAGCCGAGAGCAAGCTCATTCCGAAGGAAAAAGAAAGTTCCCAATTTATTTCAACATCAGTTTAACAACTTTACGTAATGATTATGGCATAACTGAAGAACTGCAAATAATACTAAGAGAGGAGGAATCCGTGTAAAGTTTCGACTCTAAACTCATTCTTCTCCTCTTCGACTACTATCGGAACTTACCTACTTTTAAGTCAAGGCCTCTTTATCCAGCTCGACAAAGTGTCATAGGTATTACGTTGTTCACTGATTGTGTCGCGTTATTATTGCTTTAAGAAAGCTATCTATTACGACGACTTAACAATATTTTCCCTTGTTATTCCACCATAGCCATGCGTAGTGCTCGAATGTTACCTAAAGTATTTAGGTAGGTATAATACTTTCAAACACGGCTTTCAACTTATTATAAATACGACTTGCGACTTAGATGTCTTTGTAAAGCGTCCATCTTTAGCTCAAACAAATGCGTGCTTCTTTTGTTTCTGTGAGTAAATGAATGGCGTTCGGAGATAATCCGCCATGTTATTAATTAGGGGAATGTGACGGATGACGGATGCGACGTCACTTGTCATCTGTCAGTTAGACGTCGCGCGGAGAGCGCATGCGCGGGCGGGCGGAGCGCCGTGCCCACAAACAAACACACGCCCACGCGGTACGGTGCAGCGATCATCTCTTCTCTATGTCTCCATTCACCAGCTACATTCTAATCGCTCTTTTTGTGTTGTACTTTACAGTTTAAACTTTAAGCTTTACCTATTTTACTAAATAGATATGTTGAATTTCACTGTTACTCTCATGTACCTATGAAAACCGTCGTAGTAAAAATATATTAGAAATCACATTATATGCGGATTTAATTTAAAAAGCTCGTTTACGGTAAAATAGTCTTTAATATTGTGCTGATAGTTTTTTAAGGGGCTGATTAGATCATTAAACTGAACAACTTTCTCTATAAACGTCGAAATTGTGAAAATATTACAGCTTTTCCATTCAAAAATTCAATCGTACTCGGCTTTTATTTTTGCGATTTCGATGTTGGTCTCATAGAGAAAGTTGATCAGTTTGATGGTCTTAAAAAAGCTGTCAGCATTTTTAAGTATTACCCTATATAATAACAGGAATAAACATTAACAATATTTACTATGAGGTGAGACATAATAGGGGAGTTGACTACATAAAGTATATTTTAATTTTAACTGCTCAGTAAATAAACCGTTTGAAAATAACGCTAAACTCACATTTTAAGTAATGCTGTTGCTTGAATACTATTTTTAATAACTAGATAAACTATAAAAAGTATCAAAACGACGACGAAAAACAGTGACGTCACTATTCAATTTTTAGTACAATATTTCATACAAAGTACGCGTTTTGACGTTTGATAAAGAGTTGTTAATTTGACTAGTTGGAAACTCTCGGATTATGACAGTTTCTTCCCTACACGGAATCACTGCCTTTATTAGGGTGATTATTGTTGTCATCACTAATGTTTTTTGAGTCATATTAAGTATTTTGACCATTCCACGCCGTTGTGCTATCGTTTCCCCGATCTTAGCGGTCTCTCAAGCCATCAGATTTAGGAAGAAGGATAAGTAGGACAAGAGAGAGAGTGCATAATGTATTTAGCGCACTAAAAAATATTCAGCATACCTGATTGCAATTGTAATTAAACGCTCTAGTCTAAATCGGTTATGTTATGAGAAATCTGATCAAGTCTTGTGTCGACGCAAATACTCACAACTTTCTAAAACATTGAATTTTACTCGCTCTTTACAACAGTAAAGTTCATCTTAAAACACTATAATAATATAATTAATTCGTCAACCCGCGTCTTACAGACAGACAGACGGACGGTTCTCGTGTGTAGAACTGTAGAGTTAAATAATTGTTCTGCTGCTTATAGCTGAGTAATAAGCGATTAAAGCGCGCACGCATGCCCAGCACGCGAGCATGCGCCCGCGCACCGACCTGCCTGCCCGCCCGGTGTGCCCCGAGGCGTGGAACGAACAGAAAGAAGACCAATAATAATATTATTATTGATGCCCAGAAGCTTAGTATTTATCTACAAATAAATGCTACAAATATTATATCTGCGAAATTTTAGATATAGGGAAGTTTGTTACTCAATAACAATAAATCAAATAACTACATCAGCCCACATCAACCCACTGCTGGGCACAGGCCTCCCTTTTATTGCACCATTCCTCACACTCCTGTGCTAATCTGATCCAATGCGAACCTGTCACCCTCATAATGTCGTCGGACAAACGTGCCGGCTCTCTTAGCCACCACTCTGATACTGCCTTGGTCCACCGGCTATCTTCCCGTCTAGCTATGCGTGTGTCCTGTCCATCTCCACTTCAACATTGTGATCTGCTTACCGATGTCCTTTATCTATATAATTCAGCACATAATTCATAAGAGACGAGAGACTAGACAACCCCTTGCTCAAAGTTGGTGTTTGAAGCAAGGCAGGAACCACCCAGAAGGGAGTACAATCGTGAATTTATGTGTGTATGTATTTTTTTTTCACTGAAAGTTTGAGTGTATCAGTAGCAACATGCTAGACACCCACGTATCAGAGTGAAGCGTGTAAACACCCACTCTGGACCCACACGGCACGGGCACGGCACGGGCACGGCGCGGGTAGTAACGTGCCGTGAAATGTGTACAATGTGAGAACAATCACGCGCATCATCGGGCAGATAGTGGTCGATCACACGCCGCGCTGCGCCCGCGCTGCTATGTATACGAGCGGTTGATTAATGATGCGCCCGCGCAGCCCGTCTATAACAAATCACTAATTAATTCCAATAATGTTGAATGCAGCAAATAAAATGGCTTCATTAATTTTCGAAGTTTAATTAAATGTGAGTCGTGAGTCGTTCTCTATTTCTTTACGGATCGCTCGCTCGGGCGGAGGCTGACGTATGATTGCCGTGGGCGATGATCGATCGTTTGTTTGTTTGTCTTTGAAATAATTCCACTTATTATTGTCTGATAGAATTTCTTTGTTGTATTTCCCAGCAGCGTTGTGCTTCGATTTTATGATATTATAACTTATTCACTTATTATATGATGCTTGATGGTAAAATTTTCAGGGTTCAACTAGGTTTAGATGACCAAGATGAACTCAAACTTCCACTTTAAACAACATTAAATACACAAAAAAACAATCGAATATTTTATAAAACGTGTCGATATTTTCGCAACTCTTATGATAGAATAATGTTCAATTCACACAAACTTTTACTTTGAGCAACATTCAAATCGCAAAAAACAATCTAATATTTCATAAAAAATGCCCATATTTTCACAACTCTTATGATAGAAGAAGTTTCAATTGAAAATTTTGATTCAAAATAATATCACATAGATAGCTTTCTGACATAATTTTTTGACTCTACTAATGCGTTGGTAGGTGTTCCGTTATGGAGAAGATGCTGCCAGAAACACATCTTTAAACAAAACAAAACATACAAAGTAAAATTAGAAATACAATATTGAATTACATAATGTAACATTTTCAAGACCAGACATAACACACACAAACACAAACTTCTCAAAGTGAAAGTTTCGAACATTAAAATCGCAAAAAACGATCTAATATTTCACAAAACATGTCGATATTTTCGCAAATCTTATGTTATGATAGAATAAGTTTCTATTCATTTTATTTAATATCGATCCAATCCATGGATTGAATCAGGATTTAAAGAAAAATAAATCTAGAAAATTGATATTGATATCGCTCAGTGTGGTTTGTTAGACCTAACCCGGTGTGACCTCTCTTTCTCTCTGTTGGACTAATTATATAAGGGTTGAGACACATTTACTGGCGACGACTGACGGCGGGTTCATACGAAAATGTAATTTAGTATGGGAAGCCGTCCGCCATCGCCGCACATGATACGATATATTACTCGATACGATTAAAACAATTAAATAATGCAGTCACTTACATTCGTTTTGACATGTTGCGCACGTCCGAATGTCTGTCCGTCTGTCACAGCACATTTGTTACCGGCTGGTACTCGTGTGTGTAGACGAGTGTAAGACGGTGCTCTGATAGACCAAAAGTAGAAATCTACACTAATATTATAAAGAGGAAAGATTTGTACCTATTTTTGTATGTTTGTATGTTTGTAATGAATAGGCTCAAAAAGTACTGGTCCGATTTAAAAAATTCTTACACCAATAGAATGCTACATTCTTCCAATTTGACATAGGCTACATTGAAAAAAATTAGGGATCCTTGGTAAAATTTGAACAATGTAACCGAAGGTGTAGAAAAATGAGTCTTAAAATTTATTTGTCTACCCCGTGCGAAGCCGGGACGGGCTGCTAGTACAATATAAACTTAAAATGCGTCACATAATGTAGATGGTGCTTCACTTTCACTATGAAGCCAACATCGAAATCTACTTGACCACATGTTTTTTCCGCAATTTCAATGATAGCCTCATGGTTAAAGTTGTTCAGTTTGATGGTCTGAATCTCCCCATACCTTGTCCTGTACCTACTTTATTATTGCCATCAGAATGTCTTGAATATTTTCGTTGAAATTAACATGAAATAAATTTTAAAATTACACTAGGCCACTACGGTGCGGTGGCCTGAAATGATAACCAAAAATGGGAATTTACGCAGTCAGCGTGTTCTCTTACTTTTGACGGATAACTTTGTTCTAGGAAGGGAACGCAGATAGCTTGAACCAGTGGTCGTCTTCTGTATGCAAAGTCCCTAAGCAGGCGATTTCTCGGGCACCAAGTGTCCCTAAATCTACCTGCAGAGCAGAAACAGAATGCTTTCGACGAAACAGATGGAGTAATAATAGGTATAACTTGTATAGTTTCCAGATCTATATTGAACAGCGCGAGTACTCGCGTGCGCGGATCGTTTAATATCGGTCCGTGTGCCGGATGCGCATGCGCACTATGAACAAAGAAATGTCTGCGCGCAGGTCAGAGCCGCGCGCGCATCGAAGCTCACGAAAGCTTTTTACTAACTTTGTATTACTTTGTACTGTTGAAAGTTTTGTTATTTGTTCCCACGCGTTCAAACTTTCCAAAATAAAAAGCTGGCAAAAATACGAAATTTCGATGTTGGTTTCGATGGTGTTTCGAAATTACGAAATTGTTCAGTATAATGGTCTGATGCTCCTAATAAAAAACGTCAGCATATTAAGTCGGACTATACAAATTTTTAAGGGGTTGATAAGAACATCAAACTGAACAACTTTCTCTATGGCATAAACATCGAAATCGCGAAAAAAATCAGCTGTTCCATACAGTTCGAATCTATATAAATGATATCTAGATAAATGTAGCGCTGATTTTTTTAAGCGATTTCGATGTTGGTCCCATAGAGAAAGTTATTCACTTTGATGGTCTGGTCATCCCAAAAAAAAAGTGTCAGCATATTAAGAAGGACCTTGTATACCAAAGGGAGTCTATAAATGATCAGTAGACCTACCATGAGTTTTCACTGTACTTTACTACTATAATTACGTCACAAATTTTGGATTGAATTTCGTACAGCGCTCCAAGTGGTTACTTTGAGAACTAATTTCTGTCATACAAAATTGGTGACGTGACTACAGTAGTAAAGTGCGGTGAAAACTCATGGTAGGCCTACTGAGCGTTTACTGATAGACGTCAAACTGGGTTACTCGAGTAGCAACAAGCAAATAGTATAATGTTTTGTGTCAGAATCTATGCGAGATAAATGATCAAGTGAGCCGGCGCGGGCGCGGGCGCGGGGTGATGGATGACGGGGCTGCGCGCGCATGCCGCGGATGCCGCGCGCACGGACAGACAGGTCACTACTATTTATCTAACTTCCATACAAAACTAATGGTCCTCGGGACGCACAAAAATGTGTGTTTCCCTTGTACCCTTCCCACTTCTTGTTTTATGATCGCACATAACTTATGATCATAAAGAGAGTGCCAGAGAGCTTATACTTTGGCTAGGTACACGGTTTTAAATTATTGTGCAGTCATAATATACAGATTGAAATTGATCATCATACTGAACCACATATACTACCCGAGCAAAACAGATCGGAGAAAAAAAAATCTTGCATACATTCGAGTCGTGTGCGCATTGCAGTTTAGTATGATCGGTTTGCTCTCATAGTAAAAGTTGTTCTCATAGTAAAATGTCATGTCGACCCTCGATGCACCGACATGCCCTGCTCACTACTGTTCTCGGATATTATACAACCTCGGTGTCATCAAGGTAAGAGTGAATAATAATTTTCTGGGTATACAGAGTGCTAGGGTAAACAATTACATTATTTTAAGGATTATTGTACCCATGATGCTGAACAACTTCCCCTAAGAAACTTATAGGAAATACGCAAATAATGTTTTCGATTTTTCACACGAACATTCGATCGGCTGGCTCGGCGGAAATTTATTTTGCGATATTTCGAAAGGTTTCTCAGGGAAAGTGGTTCAGTAATACGGGTAAAATCACACCTTAAAGTAATGCAACTGTTCACCCTAACGCCCTGTATAAAGCGTGTTTCACCCTACTCCGCTTGGCCCATCGCTTACCATCAGGACGGTCAGAAGAATGACGATTCCTTCTTTTTAACAACTCCCGAAATACATAATTTCGAACAACCTACATATCCTACAATTAAATTGACCAACACAACGTTTCTCGATTATATTTTAACTGACCACTTTTAACTGATTGAAAGGTATTTTAGTTAAATAGACGATCAATGATGCTTAAGGAACCCTTCTTGAAGATGTGAGAATTAAAACAACGTGCGATCTATAATAACATGCAGTAATAGATTAGATGTTATCTAACAGAAGGCAGACGCGGACAAAGAAGTAATTTGTCAGTAATTATGTATGTATGCAGATGCAGTAGTGTGTCGGTACCACGCATGCGCACCGGCAACGAATATAACGGATAATTAAATAGTGTTTAGCGTGGGCGCGTCTGCGGAGCAGCGAGCGACGCAAGACGTTGGTAAGGAGCGGTCGCGGATGGCTTATCCAAAGTCCTAAACCACCAGTGTGACCATTTATGGCAGATTTCTGCCATAATGAAGTGAGATTTTTGAAAGTCACACATCCTAATTCGTGTTGATTCCTAATCCTAATACAAGTGATGTATACATTCCATAGAGTTTGGCATCACTTTCGTATTATAATTAACATGTTTGACTTCAGAAAAATATAACTCCAGTATGTCAGAAATCTACCACAAATGGTCACACAGTAAACCAAACGAAGCTCAAAGTATATTTTGTACAAATGCTTTAGCACGTCAACCTTTTTCTCATGTCATTACAGTCATTATCTTCAGTGATCCTACTCATCATCATCATCCTATTTAAGAGCTACCTACACTCTTGTCGGTGAAGTATTCGCCAATCCAGTCTCCTTTCCTCTAAAGCCTTGAGTTCTTGATACGATACGACATCAACCTGTTCCTTCAATTGTGCGAGATAACTCTGTCTAGTTCTTTCTTTGCTTTGCCTCTCTTCCCCTCTAGCGATCGTTCTAACTGCCACTCTACAGATGTGATCAGATCAAGTCTTGGTTCGTTTAAAATTTAAATCTTTACCCTGTTTTAGTCATCTGCCTTGATCATGTCTAACTTGCTGCTGCCCGCTAACCGCTGGTGGCTCGGGTCGCGCCGGCGCATCGTCGTATGTCGTAACATCGGTCCAATTATACACATTCTACATCAAACCGACCACTTTCTCTCAAGCGATGCTAGCTATAATAACTAGTTCACTGAATCACTGCTCATCGTTTCAGACCACTTTGATGAGAGTTCATGTCGTAATCGTAATCATGGGCGAATTATACGTCTGCACTTCTAATTGATGAGAATTTGATATACAGGAGATTTGCTATAATTTTTTTTCTATGAGTTGTTCGCAACATCAAACCCACCTATCGCCATTAAAATCACACGACCCTAGCCATGTGTATAGTAAAGTATCTGCATCATGGAGGTAACCAATTTGTTTGGGCGGCACGTCGTCAACATTATCTTCTTCTTGAGTTTATGTTATGTCATTCTTTATTTTTTCCCTGTTTATTTACTCTCTGTATACTATGTTTTTTGGTGTAAAATAAAGTATAATTGATTGATTGATTGATTTTTCAGCCCAGTATTATGCTCACATTCCTATATTTATAACATTATGTAATACCGACTGCTCTCAAACAGTGAAGGAAAATATCGTGAGGAACCTGCATATGCTGAAGAAGAAATTACGATGCGTATGAGAAGTCTACTAGTCCGTATTGGGCACGCGTGGTGGACCAACGCTACCTGAGGGTAGGCCTGTGTCCTGCAGTGGGACGTATATAGTCTGATGATGATGATTATGGCCACATTATGCCACACGGTTTGCACCGTTCGCGCGCTAGTATCCGGGTAAAAGGGGTAGGATATAAGATGGGCACTCATCTCTCATCAACCTGACTCAAAAACCGGGCAACCAATGTTCCAACCCGTCGATGAAACCTCGCCTGTACAGTTTCTTGGGCCCAAGAACAAGATACAAAATGGTTCAAAATAAACACTTCCGACATAACAAACCCAAGTTTCAAAGGTCCGAATGCAATGGTCCTAATGATAGCGAAATGCTGTTAGCTGACACCACTGTAAGAATAATAGAGTTAGTCGGACAGTTTATGAGAATTCTTGAAGGGGTCCATATCTCTAGTGTAAGCTATGGTAATGACACCGACGCGTACATCACACGGACAGACGAACAGACATAACGACGGCAGTTAATTCTCGCGAGTCTCGTACATCGCTTTGTGGCGACGCGTGTCGCGTCGGGGACACAAAGCGCATGTGTCGTGACGATTAGTGGCCGCGACGTGTAATGGCCGGGCGCGTGACGTCACGCGGCGTCTCATTAGCCACGACATGCGCCCGCGCCGCGGCCGCGCCGGCGCCGGTCGCTCCGCCGATAGCCGCGACACTTACACCCGCCACTCGGCACGACCTGCTGCGCCCGCGCCCCGACTCCCGACAACATTTAACGCTACATGTAATTACCTGCCACCGTTCCACCTTTAGAGATTTGCTATTTGATATCTTTTACTTACACACTTTGTAACTGAAACTATAATAAGGTTTAGGTAACCGTTAGTATGGGGACCTAAATTAATTGCAAACGCTCTGTACTCTTTCTTATACTGGTAAGAGGGGTAGGTGGTAAGCGCTGCGTGGGATCCGATGCTATGTACCTAGAAATATACTAGGTATTTACATTCATCATCAGCCTATATACGTCCCACTGCAGGGCACAGGCCTACCCTGGGAGAGGCTGTATGGGCATGAGACTACCACGCGTGCCGAATGCGGATTGATGGACTACACATAAGCATCAGAATTTCTTCTTCAGTATATGCAGGTATCTAAACTACTTTACAACGGTTTATGTTTATTTGATATACCTATTTATTATAAACTGGGGAGGAGCACTGTGCTCATTTAACGGAAAAGGAAAATCTTGCGGCAGGCTGGATATGATGCCGGGAGCAGAAGAGTAGATTACAGTTGAAAAAGACTAACTACTGATGGTTTGTGTGACCGCTGGTAGAGATAAACGGAACAAGATTCCCTGTTATTTTGTGCTGGAACTGGAACCTATACAATCAGAGTACGCAAAAGATTATGATCTGCCTGAAAAGTTACGTCACTGCAATCACTGTAGCAGTTTTGTTCATTGCACTACAAAATCATTCATTTTCAATTGTGCATTTAATTCTGCAAATAGAGAATTGTTCTGAGGTATACTAAAAACAAGATATTTTACTCTAGTTAAATAATTATCTCAAAGTGAATGAACGCCGCGTCGCTCTGAGCCGAGCCGACATTGATGGAGTCTCTGGTAGAATAACTTAACTGAGCTAGCTGAGGTCACACTCTCTGCTCACGGGTCAGTCGGGTTATTGTTGTAAGATATTATATTGTCTTATTAAATGTGGTTGAAACATATGTGATGTTTGTGATTTGTTTTCAATCTGATTCTATTCTCGTAACATTTTGATTAATAAGTTCATATTTGTTTGTTTCATAAAAGCCGTGGTGGTCTAGAGCTTCGTCTTCCATGTAGGGGGTGCTGGTTCGATTCCAGCTAGGATCACACTTGTATTAATGAGTCAAGTTAAATCATTTGTTCAGGAGTTTTTAGGAACTTCAGTTTGAGTGAACATTCTGTATAGTTGAAAGGCGCGCGTTGATGTCTTTTGTATTGACAATCAGCAATTCAGCTCGTTTTACGAAAACACTGTTCATATTTATTAATATTATACAAGTATATTTTATTATACTGATTTTGATCCCATTATCAGGGTTCAACCTAATATGCTGACAGTTTTTTTAAGATCCATCAAACGATATTCAGGAATATCCTATTCTACTTCCTACTAGATGTTACTCGTACCATATTCTAATAATACTGTAAATGTGTTAGCTTGTGATATCTAGATGTTTTTATGTTTGTGATTCAATCATACAAATGAATTCGGATTTAATGCTCTGGATTAAAACATAGGATAATGTTTTAAGGCTCTACCGTCCGATTTTACACTTACTTCACAATACAACATAGAACGATTTGGTTTTTTTGAAAATTCATAAAATTCATATTATCTCAATTTTCAAAGAAAACTGCTAAATTCTGACCGGAGCTATGCGCTCGTTTACATCTATTAGTATGAAGAGTCAATGCGGACGAAGTCGTGGGCATAAGCAAGTCCTACTAATTCTCAATTTCCCTTACAGTAAATTAATCAATATTACCAGTTCCTGTTCCTATTATACGTAGAGAAACAATACACAGATAGATGAACAATCATCAAATGAAGATGTTCCAAAATTACTATAATAGTACAACATTAAAACAAAGGCCGTCAGTGAATCGCCGCGCATGCGCCCACCCGAACAGATATTGTCATTCTACAGTGACAGTGACAAAGTGTTGACAACTTTAGACCACCCAACGAACACCTCTACCGCTAGAGGTGGAATCGACGCTAAAAAAACAATGGAAACAGTTTGATGAGTGACGGAAACGTCTTGATTGCCGTGAAATCTGACGACACCGTGACGACAGCGTGACGACGGCGTGACGACAGCGTGACGACGCAACGTCGTTAGAGTGGTGGTAATTAGTGGAATTGTCTTTATTTGAGACGCGAAGTGTTGATGAGGCTGCCGTTAGACCGTTATAGAACAGATTATAAAAGATCTTATCTGATTTTTTCTTGCTTCATAAACTCAAGACCGTAATACCTTTCGGAGCGTCCAGCTAACTACCTACCAACTCCCATACACACAAATACATACGCATACACACACACACACGCACACACACAAACACAAATAAGTACACTTATCCTTTCCTTTTAGTTTAAGCAAAAAGAAGTGGGAATTTATTTAATTTGATTGTATGAAGATTTATTAAAACGATATTTATACATCCGGGATCCACAGAGATCGTCCGTCCGTCCATTCTTCCGTCACGGTCGTCGTGGAATCTGAGTGATTTGACAGTCTGCACACTGACATGTAAAATACATTGTTAAAGTGTTCATTTATGTTATGTACAAACATAATGTAGTGTGTAGGTACAGCCAGCATCACAAACAATTAATTTTAGCGGCCAAACCACAGATTATGTCGTTAATCTATGGTTTGGGCACTATAAATAACTCTGTTCGTGTGTGTGACTATACATTTTTACAGTCCACAGGAGAGATTCAAATGATCAAACTTCTTTCATCGTATCAGCAACTTTTACAAAGGAAGCAACAACAGATTCGTGCAAAAAATAGCTGTCGATGTCTACACGAAAAATGTGTCTGACTGTACATAATTAGTTCAATTATAATGTCTGTACATAATAGAAACATCTTTTCAATTTTGAAGCACATTACATACCACTTAATTATTTATTGTATTCAAGTAACTTACTTGTTTGTACCTACAAGCGAGTTATATTATATTGTATGACTTTGTATGGAACCACGCTCTTTGTTTGTATTCACTAGTTAATAAAGTTCGTTTGTTTGTTTGTAACAAACAAGTGTTTGCTTGCGGCTCCAAAGAGAGCTTTAATTAAACGTTTTTAATTAAATCTATTCTTGCGCCTGAGCAACGTAACGAGCATGTATGGAGCTTTTAACACGATCTGCCTAAACAAATATACAGCTTTGTGTGCTGCGGTGAGCATCGACCTTATTACGAGAGGCATTAGTGTCATATTGCGGTTGCGCAGGCGCACGAGTAAAAAAGCAGAGCGGTGGAGATCGACCTCTTTCACACGCCGCCCCTGACCCGCGGCTATTTCATTAATTTCAAATTTAGCACCTTTCATTATTACTTACGGGTAAATTGTACTCCATCTTTAATTTGACTATGGGTTCCAATTAATAACATAACGGTGAGACGTCGAGGCTTTGTGTAGTTAACAATCTGCGGCGAGTGGTTCTACTAGTCTGGTCGGTAACTCTTCGATCCCTCGCCGTGTAACAGATAGAGGCGCGGGCGCTGTCATAATATATGTATGTAGGTAGATAGTAAACAATTAAGAAATTAAATAAAACCAGTCATAACTCGATCTCTGTGTTTGAATGACGTGCCCTCGACCTGACATGGCGCAGTCGGTATCTAAATAATTAAAAAGTTCGCGATCAAAAGTGATTCGGGATCTCGGGAACTGTTGAGTTGAACCTTAGTGAAGTGAAATAGGCACATAATCAAAATGGAAAGTGTTTTGACACCCCCGTCCGCGTTTTTTTTCGATAGAAATGCTTTGGATTTGGCCTCGGGTTGCATAAGTGAAAGTTGGAAAAAGTGGAAGAACAGTTACAAAATTTATTCAAAAGCGTGTCAAATAGATAAAAAAGATGCGGCTATTCAATTAAATATACTTCTACACATAATAGGCGAGCAATGTCGAGATATATTGGATCAATCAGAAACGGCACCTACCTCAGTAGAGGGTGCATTGACAAAATTAGACGGTCAATTTTTAACAAAGAAAAACGTAACGGTTGAGCGGCACAAGTTTTTTACGCGCGAACAGCTGGGAAATGAAAGTATCGAGCAATATGTATTTGAGTTACGGCGATTGTCCCAGTCCTGTGAATTCGGAACGTTAAATGAGGAGCTAATTAAAGACCGATTGGTCTGCGGCGTAGCGAACGCGGCCATTCGGGAACGTCTACTGCGTGAGGAAGATTTAACATTAAAGAAGGCATTGGAAATTAGTCGTGCAGCGGTAGTTTCTAAGATGTACTCAGAGAACATAAAACGTGAGAATGAGCCCGTTTATGAGATACGTAAGGGTCAAGATCAAGAAAAAAAACGATGTGTGGTTTGTACAAGGGCAAAGCTCTTCCCATTGGAAAACATCAGCGGGTCGAGGTCGCGGAGTTATGGCAGGCGCTGGCGCGGAAGGGTGGCGTGGCGGGCAGGGCCTGGGCCGCGGCCGCTCGGCGATGCGAGCAGGCGTCGCCGGCTGGGCGCGCGCGCCGTTTCGGCCCCCCCACCCGCACGCTTCTGCACCACCGCGGAGGCCTGCGTCATCAGTATCGGGTGCAGGTTCAATTAATAAGTGCGGACATTGTGGAAATATACACAAAAAGTTCGAGTGTCCCGCGTATGGCCAAAAGTGTTTGCGTTGTTTAAAAATGAATCACTTCGCGCGAGTTTGTGGTAGTGTATACACAGTGGAAGAAACGGAAGAGCAGGTAATCTATTCTATATGTAATAGCAATGATTGGAGCATAGACTTAAAGATAAACAATAGCAAGATTCGCTTCAAATTAGACACTGGTGCCGATGTCAACGTTTTACCGCTGTGTTACCTGTCTAAAATAGGTATTTCACAAAAAGACTTGTTACAGGCCAGCACAAGGTTAAATGGTTATTCGGGTGCATCTATAAATGTAGTAGGAAAAATAAATTTGAGAGTATACTGCAAGGATAAAATGTATTTATTAGAATTCAAAGTAGCAGACGTAAAGTCTGACCCAATACTAGGTAGGTTTGCATGTACGGAGTTAGACGTAGTGAGGCGAGTCATGTCGGTGCAAACGCATAAAAATGTCCCTAGCTTTATGATCGAGTTTGAAGACGTGTTTCAGGGCATCGGTTGCCTACCGGGTGACTACACAATACAGTTAAAGGATAATGCAGTTCCAGTTGTCCACGCACCTAGGAAACTACCATTTGCTGTAAGAGAAGATGTAAAGAAAAAACTGATGGAAATGGAATCTCAGAATATTATTGAAAAGGTAGAAGGACCATCGGACTGGGTCAACAGTATAACTGTAGTGAGAAAACCTAATGGAGACTTACGGATATGTTTAGACCCGAAGGAATTAAATGATGCGATTAAAAGAGAACACTTTAGGCTACCGACATTAGATGAAATTGTCTCAAAGCTTTCCGGCGCGAAGTATTTCAGCACTTTAGATGCTTCTTCAGGTTTCTGGCAGGTGCGCATCAAAAACAGTGAGTATTGCACTTTTAATACACCGTTCGGCAGGTACAAGTTTTTAAGAATGCCTTATGGCATCTGTTCAGCATCAGAGGTATTTCATAGAAAAATTTATGAAAATTTTGATGATATTGAGGGCATATGTATGTACATAGACGATTTGTTAATATATGGATCAACAAAAGAAGAACATGATGAAAGGCTACGAAAAGTACTAGAAAGATGCAGGAAAATTAACCTCAAGTTAAACAAAAGCAAATGTAAATTTGGCTTAGAGGAAATAAAATACTTGGGTCATCGCATTACAAAACAAGGTCTGTACCCTGATGACTCACACATATCAGCTGTTACAAACATGCCAGTACCAGAAAACAGGAAAGATGTAGAAAGGTTGCTAGGTTTGGTTACATATGTCGGTACATTTATACCTAACTTATCTGATAAAACATTACCTTTACGAGAGTTATTAAAGAAAGAAACGGAATGGCACTGGGATGAGAGGCACGACGAATGTTTTAGTGAATTAAAAAAATGCTTATCTAATCGTCCTGTGTTAAGATATTATGAACTAAATACACCGATAACTATATCAGTGGACGCCAGTAAAAGTGGTCTCGGAGCTTGCTTGATGCAGAAGGGCTTGCCTGTGTGTTATGCATCTAAATCAATGAACAAAGCGGAACAAAAATACGCGCAAATAGAAAAAGAACTGTATGCTTGTGTATTTGCGTGTGAGAGATTCTATGCGTATATTTATGGAAGGTGTGACATAACGATAGAAACTGATCATAAACCACTAATAAGTATTATTAAAAAACCGATTGTTGATGCTCCAGCCAGATTACAAAGAATGTTGTTACGATTACAGCGATATACGTTTAAACTCGTGTATAAGCCGGGCAAACATTTGTATATAGCTGATGCATTATCTCGTGCCTATGAACAGTCCGGCACGGAATCGAACGCGTTACACTCCGGCGCGGCGCTCGACACTATGCACGAGGAGGTCTGTGCGATAACGCGCAGTAGCCCCGCGCTCACAGCCGATAACTTAACGGATTTACAATTAATTGAGTTGCAAAAATACACAGAGGTTGATGATGAATTAATTAAACTAAAAAGATATATATGGAATGGATGGCCAGATGATAAGAATAAAATAGAGATAGAACTCCATCCATATTGGAATTTCAAGGAGAACTTAACAATTGCTTATGGATTAATATGGAACGGAGACAGATTAGTAATACCTATGAAATTACGTAAAACAATGTTGCAAAAAATACACATAGGACACATGGGAATGGAGAAGTGTAAACTAAGAGCAAGAGAGACTATTTTTTGGCCAGGTATAAATAATGATATTCAGAATATGATTTCAAACTGTCAAGTGTGTTTGTCGCACAGGAAACAAAATCACAAAGAAACCTTGCAGTCTCATGAGATCCCAGAACGACCGTGGGCCAAGGTAGGGGTAGATCTTTTTCAGTTAAAAGGCAGAAATTACTTATTATTAGTGGACTATTACAGCAAGTTTTTAGAGGTCGTGGAGTTAATAAGTACCGATTCTTTTCACGTAATAGAATGTTTAAAAAATATATTTACTCGACAGGGAATCCCAGATACAATAATGTCGGACTGTGGGCCACAATTTTCGTCCAGTGCCTTCAAAAAGTTTTCATTAGAGTGGAATTTCATACACGTCACCTCCTCGCCGCACTATGCACAGTCCAACGGTCAGGTAGAACGAACTATCCAGACAGTGAAGCACATAATGATAAAAACAAGTGAAGATAACACGGACTATCGGCTGGCATTGTTAGAGTACCTCAATACGCCTTTAGACAAAAATTTAGCATCACCAGCTGAAATTTTGCAAAGCCGAAAGCTACGAAGCATAATACCTACTTCAAATGAACTTTTAAAGCCAATAGTGCAGAAAAATATAAAAGAACGATTACAGGAACGGCAAATAAAGCAAAAATTGTACTTCGATCGTTATGCAAGAGATTTAGACAAATTAGTTATTAATGAAAATGTTAAAGTACTGGACATGAATAATAGGAAGCGCTGGATATCTGGAACTGTAATTAGAATTCTCGGAAGTAGATCATATGAAATTGAATTAATATCGGGTCGCAAAATAGTTAGAAATAGAAAACATATAATAAAGGACTCGCCTCTCCGACAGGACACTCCGAGTTATAGTTTTGAGTATGATGATATAATATCGTACAGTCCACAATCTGTTTTAAGTCAGACATGCAATAACAATAATACTAATCATTACGTCACTCGTTCTGGCAGGACTATCAGGCCTCCGGATAGATGGGGCTTCTGACCAGCAGCCGAAAGCAACAGTTAAAATTAGAATACATTAAAACAATAGATTAGACATGTATTTAAAGATGAAAATGTGAATTAATATAAATTAAATCCAAAATGCAAACTAACATACCTACATTATGTACATGCATAGTGATCTTAAGAGTGTGTGTAATTATAATTTATAAAGATTAATATAATTCTACGTCTTTGTTATTATATTCTTTTTCTTTTTGGTAATGAGAACAGTGTTGTATTATAAATTAAATTAATTTCTTTTTATAATAATGTGCATGATAGATAATAATTATACAATTACCTAACTTAAAAGTACAATTAAAATGTTTGATTAAATTAAATTACGATGAAATTGTATGCTAATGAATTATTGTTCTAATGATTATGTATGCCAATGATTTATTATGTTCTAATGATTAACATTCATAACGCTGAAATTGATATTGTTAATATTACTTATTCAATACCGATAGGTATTTAGTGAGTGATCAGAAATTATGAACTAGGATTCAGAATATCGTAAGTCAAAATAAGAAATGCATGAAAAGTTCATTATTTCGTTTAAGCAGTGAAACATGTGTCATAAATAAAAATATTTGGCTTGTTGTGTACCTACTTCTTTTACTTTGTTTATAAAAAGGAAGATGTCATAATATATGTATGTAGGTAGATAGTAAACAATTAAGAAATTAAATAAAACCAGTCATAACTCGATCTCTGTGTTTGAATGACGTGCCCTCGACCTGACAGGCGCGGCGCATGCGCTGGCTATTGTTCTCGGCGGACACTGCGCGGCTCAATTAAGTAGCGACGACGTAATTGTGCAGATATCGCAGCATCGCGTGATCCCGGAACAAATTGAGCGTGAAATCGATTGCGATCGATCGCCGCCCGCGACCTGCGCCCGGGCACCGAGCGGCCCCTGGCGCGTGACGACCAATCGCGGGTCGCCGCGCTGCGGCCTCACCGCGCCGCTATTGGACGAGTCGAGGCGTCGCACGCGTCGCAGCACACAATGCGACCTGAAACCTGAAGCTCCAAGCCGGCGACCATTTTGAATGCCACATTCGATCCGGCTCAAAGGACCATACGCATGTTTGTAATTATTGTGGCAGCCATTGCGATTCCGGAGAGCGGAGCGTGAAGCGAGGCGACTTCACGCGTTATGTTGAGCGGGGGGTCCGCGCATGCGCAGCGGGACCTCGCCCAGCCTGTTCTGCGCCGGCGCATGGTACCTCGCCACTTCCCAGGGATCGATAACATCGCGAGCACTGAGATAACGTTGCGCTGCACCGATCAATATGACGACGGCTAAGAGTCAATTAACAGCAGCGCATCTACATAGTTATCGGCTAACAATGAATATGAGGTTGCTACCGTGGTAGATAGACGATGCGCGGGCGCACAATACCGAATCAATGGGCAATTATCTCGGCGCGGGCCATTAGCTGCCGTCCCGCAGCGGGCAGCGGGAGGGGGAGGCAGTGGGCCACCGGGGACGCGCGATAACTCGGCAACAACATAATTGCTTTTATCGTCATCTGCGCCTGCGCAGTGCTGCACTAACTGTGACTGGTCAACTGGACACTGCTTCTCGCTTTTATTCTTAATAGATTTCCAGATTTCCAGAGTGTAATGTCTCGTCAGGAAAAAGGAACCTAGGAAT
Source organism: Agonopterix alstromeriana (assembly GCA_963924505.1). Taxonomy (NCBI): domain Eukaryota; kingdom Metazoa; phylum Arthropoda; class Insecta; order Lepidoptera; family Depressariidae; genus Agonopterix; species Agonopterix alstromeriana. The sequence continues at coordinate 16,045,276 of OZ004679.1, forward strand.
AAGCTTCATCCTGAAACCAGTTTTCTAATTTACTGAGTTTCAGTTATGTCAGATTGCGCCCTCGCGTTGCTTGACAGTCTTCGGACACTGGTCAAATTAACACTATATGGATGGATTTAAAAGAACTGTTTGATAGAAGCCGTCATCATAATGTCCTTTTCTACGACGTTGCTGACAGTAAGCAGTAGTGGTTGCTGCCAGTTGTTAGAGGAGGTACGCACATGGAATGTTGAGTGAGTGAGAGAGGACTGCACCACTACTTACAGTCGGATTAACAGGAATAAACACAACAAATATTATTCTAAACAAGGTCCTTATTAATATGGTGACGGATTTTTACACATTTGGGTCGAGTAGGATTGCAGTGTTGTATGGACCAACTCATTATTTTATCGCGATTTCGTTGTTGGCCATAGTGAAAGTTGTTCAGTTTGATGGTCTTAAATACTCGGTTTTATACAGTGTCCTTCTTAATATGCTGACACTTTTTTAAGGGGATGATCAGACCATCCAACTGAACAACTTTCTATATGGCACAAACATCGAAATCGCGAAAAAAAAATCATCTCTTCAATACAAAACTGCAAACCTACTTGAGCCAAATGTATGGGACAGCTGTTTTTTTTTTTCGTGATTTCGATGTTGGTCCCATAGAGAAAGTTGTTCAGTTTGATGGTCTGATCATCCCCTTAAAAAGTGTCAGCATATTAAGTTGGAACCTATATGTAACGCATTTAATTTTACACCCTGTATAGACGTCAGAGGATCGTTAGCTGGTGTTAGCGACGACAGATATCAATGATCTAATTGATCTAATGGTCGCGTCTTATCTCTCTCACCTCACTATGCCTCACTCGGTGACGTGACGGTCGCATCGCTCGCTGTGAACGTCGTTATGTTTATCTCCTCAATTATCTCATTATCCGTCTGCATGTCAAAGTAATCGTTATTATTATAAGGTACTCTATTTGGAGATAATTGTTTTTCAGTAACTTCTTCTTTCGAGTCGATGACATGCTATAAGAGTTTGACTTGCTATAGTGGTGAAGAGATTTGTCCACCAGCATTCTAGGCATATTGATTCCAATTCGGTATTTTGACGGGATCTGGTTCGACAAAACGTTTCGTTCGTGTTATGTTGTAGAGTTTCTGGCCGCATCTTCTCTACAGCGACAACACGTTCCGACGCGGTGGTAGCTTTAAAAAAGATTTGACTTTGATAAGTGTGCTGCAAGCTCCTATATTGAATAAATTATATTGACTTTGACTTTGCTCTTTTCAATGCTGTGAGTTCGATTGATAGGTCAATAATTTTTTGATCGATGTCTTATTTTACCTATAGCAATAATGTATAGCAATTTCAACAGTAACCCAAAACAAACCCTGCTATTTTTAAACAATTTCGCGGTCCTGTGCTAATTGCATCTCTAGATAATACCAAACTTTGTTTTTTTTAACAAAAAGTTAATAGTTGTAGCAATGACTCTGGACATCCCGGAACAGATTATACAACGTGTTACAAAAATACATATAAACAATTTAAGTTTAGTATGGAAAATCATTTTTTTTCGCGATTTCGATATTGGTCCCATAGTAAAAGTTGTTCAGTTTGATGGTCTAAACCACCGCCTCAAAAGTTTTAAATGTTTATTTTTACTTTTGTAATACCTTGTATTCGCGAGTTCTTGTATGTATGTATGATTTTCTGACTGGCTGCAGGTGCAGCATGACCCACTCTTCCCTCGCCTGATCTCGGCTACCGTTACTTCTGCAAGTACCTATCCGTGCGAACGCAAACTCGACCGTGCAATATGAGTAGGGTTCTTGTAAGTAATTAAACATCAGATTAATGATAAACAACGCGGTTCATTGACCCCACAGTCGGATACAGGCCTGAAGCACTAATGAAGTGGGAGGTACCACCGGCACCGTCGACGTTAATAACTATACTCATTAAATGCCTAGACTTGTAGGGCTATCTATCGCTTCATGCACTACCAATCTAATGTTCTGGAGTATGGTCTTAATCGCTTCGTTATTAACATGAGATAGCTCGCTGTTTCCCTGAAAAGGTTGGGTAGCTGTAAACTTTTGAAGTTACTGGCTTGGATTTTACAAATCTTTACGTTGTGATAGCTTATAATCTTGGACTACATTTAGGTTACTTAAGACCCCGTAAAAACCCGCAAGAACCCTTTATAATGTTTACTTTTATTTTAGGATACCTACTTTTTAGTGTTCCGTCCCACAATTGGCAAAACGTAACACTTATGGAATCATCTACGTCCGTCTGTCGTCTGTCTATCTGTCAAATACAATGACTTACCACTACTGGACGGAAGTCGGGACGGAAAAGAATTTCAGCATTTTCAATGTTTTTAGTTGGTTTATATTACTGTACGTACTTAGGTTTGTGTATTTTAGTCTTGGACACTTTATTCGAGTATTTTATACTAGACCCGGCGTCCATAGTGTTCTACGTCAATAGTCAAATGCGTATTTCTTAGACGTAAGACATAGGAAGCTGAAACTTGGGTACGAGGCTGCGTTTCATTATTAGACCATAAATTAAAATAACCAACCATTCGTACATTCTAGGCGCAGTAAGTTGTTGATCTAGATAGGTTTTCTTCCTGAGAATATCCATTATATTCAGCGATAAGACCTCCTTATTTGTACCATAATCAATTTTGTTGCCTATTGTGCATTGTATTTTGTTTTGTTTTAAATAAAGTATATTTCATTCATTCATTATTTTTAGCTTGACAGCCAGGTACGAGTAGCATGCATGTTTTAGCTTACTGTTATCTCAATATGACGCGAAAAATATTTGAAGAAATTTTTGTGTGAAAATTGATTTTCTCAGGGATGAAACCTATTTAGATATATTCGGAAGACGCCGAGCAAAGCTACATTGCTCATGTACTATATTCTTTATACATAGTTGGATAATCTTTATAAATTTTAAAGAATTCGTGTTATATGTTAGTATTGCTGACGTATAATAAAAGTGACTCCTCAAATATTCAGGCAATTGTCGATCTGTTACTAGCAGCAGCACCCAAGGCTCGCACCTGCCCCCGGATGCGTCCGTCCATCCGTCCGGCTGTCGGAACTAAGTGCCGGATCTTGCACTACTTAATTGCTAAATGCTACAAATTCAAGCATAATTAGGTACGTCCTGCATAGTTATCGCAACATTTGCCAAATCGCATACCCTTAAAATACGAAACTTAAAATTGGAGTCACGATGCAAGTCTGTTACTGGGCGGTCGCGTGTCGAGTGCCTGCACCCCGGCTTGCAGCGAGGCTCCAATTTTAAGTTTCGTATTTTAATCCTTGAAATCACAAAATGTTTTTTACCGAACATTGTCATTCCATTGCCTGCCGAAGTGCCGAAGCATTTCGTCAGATCTTCACCCAGTTAAAATGGCACCAGCTCAGCGGTAACTCCTTCTGGATGAAAAAAAATCTTCAGAATCGGTTCAGAAATGCCGAAGCTATAAAATAGGTATATTTAAAAAAAATCCTGACAAATTAATATCTAGCAAAAAATACGCTTCGCTTAACATAATATAGGTATTAAACAATAGATATACAACACATTTACAAACTATTTGTTCTGCTAATATGATTTAGACAAAAAACCAAATGAATAGTCAGAGAGGGGTGGATCAGTTTGTAATTAAAACCATTATGTTACGGTTACTTAACTGTATTGAAGCGAACTTAATGGCGCAGGCGGAGGGTCAAGTCTTTTGTTTGTTTTTTGTCCACCGATCGCGATGATCTCGTGCTCGCAGTGTTTGTGTCATACATACATACAGAGTGTCCAGAACTGAGCGTCAAGCCATGACCAGAGGTTTAGTCAATTTACGATCTCTGCTATTATAAAACTGTAAGAGAAGTCTATCTGTAACTTCTACTTCTCATCGTGTGGGAAGCATGTCCTGGCGTCAGATTTTTCAAACCGCCTTACGGCATCTGCAGTGGTTTTTTAATGTAACAAAAATGTCTGTATATTGGTGATATCCTATCCTACTAATATTATAAACGCGAAAGTTTGTAAGTATGGATGGATGTTTGTTACTCTTTCACGTAAAAACTACTGAATGGATTTTAATGAAATTTGGCACACAGATAGAATATGATCTGGATTAACACATAGGATACTTTTTTAAGGTCAAAGTAGACGAAGTCGCGGGCAACAGCTAGTTTAAAATATCCCTGATTCTAAATCATCAATTTTTGGATTGTTTGTCTGTCTGCCTGTTCGTTTGTTTGTTTGTTCTTGCATCACGCGAAAACTATTGGACCGATTCCGATGAAACTTTTTTGTTTCAAAGCTTATGATTAGACTTAAAATCTGGTACTAGTATATCATTTATCCCGCTACAATGACGAGAACCTGTGCGGATGAAGTAACGGGTACATGCTCGTATAATAAAATTCTGAAATCGATCAAAGCTGCTTGATTTCAGACCAGCCAGCACTAAGAAAAAAATTGATCATGTAATTTTTTTATCATTCTCATATACTGGTCACCCAGCTTGAAGTAGAGTTTTTGGGACACCGCGTATATTGTAAAAGAGATTGTCACAAACATTAATGATTAGTTAAATAAAATAAGTGTACACTTGTCAGCGAGGCGAGGGGGTGACTCGGCAGTTTGTAGGATGACCGTGTGTACAGTTACCTATGTCGTGTTTGTGTACGAGGCACGAGGTGTACCAGTGACCGACTAGACGGTTTTGCCCGTTAGGTACCACAGATTAAGAACCTGAGGATATTCTCATCAAGTTCTTTTAATGGTCAGAAAGTTAGATGTAACGTTGAGAGGAGGCCTTTGTCCATTAGTAGGATCCTACAGGCTATCCCTTCTTAATATTCTAATGGTTTTTAAGGGGATGATCAGACCATCAAACTGAACCACTTTCTCTATGGAGAAAACATCGAAATTTCGAAATAAAACAAATTTTCTATACAAAACTGCAAACCCATTCTACCCAAATGACTACCGTTTTAAATATGTAGGTAGATACTTAAGAGGATAAAATTCGGAGCGCGCGAAAGTCTGGTTGTATTTCAATACTAACCAATTATAGTTAAAGAAATTTTTCAGAAACAATCAAGAATCTATCTTATCAGATTTTCGTTATAATATACAGTTTCAGTGCTAGGATTAATTAAACATTTGTATGAAAATCTTTGAGGCACGGTAACTTTAAAATGATAAATTTTATCGACACATAACAAGCATAGAAATTAGCTTCTAGATTGTTTCTGAAAAATTTAATTGACTTTAATTGGTTGGTATTGAAAATATAACTAGACTTCGTTTGTATGGAGCGCACGCACACGTGGGCACCGATGACACTTGACCACCACCCCGCCCCGCACCTCACTCCTCCCACCCCTGCGCCCGCGGTCTCAAGGGATGGGGGGTGTAGTCGCCCTTCATTAGCCCGCGATCACGATCATCGGTCTACAATACTAATTGTTCTATTGTCACTGGCAGCACGTGGCTCGGCCATAGACAAGAGTTCCATAGACAATGGGTGCGTAATGTATCCATCCCTGTCGGCTTTTATTTTGTTTAAGTCGAGTATGGACATTGCAGATCCCTCTCAGCTGAAGTTTTTCCTTTTTGTATAATAATGCATACTCGTATTGCTGTATATAGGGGGAAATTGATATCATTAGCATTATTTTAAGCTAAATTTTTACTACGAGAGCGAACCGATAGGAGCAGATAATTTTTTGCTCCGGTCGGTTTGCTCCCATAGTAAAAGTTGTTCAGTTTATTGGGTAAATGCCTCCGTGGTCTAATGGTTAAGAGTATTGGCCTCTTGACACGGAGGTCGTGGGTTCGATTCCCACGTAGGACACCTAGTGAAAAGTCACTTTGTGCGTTTTTCCCCAGTTTCACCTGATTGTCTGAAAAGAAAGATGATTCCGTGCTTCGGATGGCATGTTAAGCCGTTGGTTCCTGCTACTATGTCTAGTGGTAGTAGTCGTTACATAAAAACCACGTCAGAGGCCGTAAGGCGGTCTGAAAAAACTCTGACACCAGGGCTTGCTGCCCACACGATAAGAAGATTGGGTAGATTCTTAGTTTAAAAGGATGCAACTGATATCAATTTCACCCTGTAGATACTTGTCTCTTGAGTATCAGGCTATGACAGAATAACAGCGGTTGTTGGAGATTTCGTCAACTTTCATCATGCTGAGTCACCTTTCCGTCTCTAAAATATATTGCAACATTTCTTGTGCCAATTTGTGTTTTGATGCTATGAGTCAACTAAAAAACTTTTATTTATTTGTTTTATTGTTTTTACAAATGAATCGGATCAATAAAAAAAAGGACTTATTTGACATTTTGGATCGCGTTATGCATCAAATCATGAAAATTTATTTCAATGCTACATTAGATAATATCCTTATGACATATCATGTCAGTATAGAGAAACAGTCAAAAATGGCCAAGAAAGGGTCGGACACTCCCATTGGTTTCGTAGTATCAATTGTGTAATGATCGTTTAACTATTTTTGTTTCTTGTCCATGTATTTAAAACTGTATAAAAGGAAACATCTGATTTTTTTCTTCAAAAACACTCTTGACATACAGGCAGGCAGAATGGACGAAACTATAAAGGTTCTTGCTTAGACTATGGATCCCTAAAATAAGACCATTTTCGTAGGGTCACACGGGGTCCATTCAGAAATGATATAAATTAGTTTCTAATCAACCCTGTCAATTAAAATAGTATTTTTACAATAAAAGCGTCCCGTCGGAGGCTATCGATCAGTGCGATGCGATGTTAATTAGAGATAGGTGCGCGGGCGCAGCGCCGCCGGCCGGCGATCATAGCGCGGAGATATCTACGTACGGACAGGACTTTCAAATTTGTTGGCTGACAATCAGAGATACGTGTTGAGAGATAATATTGTTGCGGCGGGAGTGTTGTCGGCCAGAGCTGCGTGCTCCGAGCGGGGATGCGCTGACAACTTGTTACAATGACACGGTTGGTTACAGTATGTATGAACAAGCTGAATACATATACGTTAAAATTTATGGTGTTTGGAAGCAAGCCCTGATGCCAGAGTTTTTTCAGAGCGCCTTACACCTCTGACGTGGTTTTTATGTAAAGACTACTGTCACCAGAGATAGTAGCCGGGGCCAACGGCTTAACGTGCCATCCGAAGAACGGAGTCATCTTTCTTTTCAGACAATCAGGTGATTCAGCCTGCAATGTCCTAGCCCACTGGGGAAAAAGACACAAAGTGACATATCACTAGGTATCCCCCGTGGGAATCGAACCCACGACCTCCGTTGAAAGAGCCCAATGCTCTTAACCATTAGACCACCCCCAATTGGAAAGAAAGAATTTAACACAAAATTCGGGCTCCCTGACGCATTTTTCGAACTTTATTGACGGTGCCCAGACCGCATTTTATATGCGAGGATACATAATATACAGGGTCCTTCTTAATATTATGCTGACAGTTTTTTTTATCAGGCTATCATATTAAACAACTTTTTGCATGGGACCAACATCCAAATGGCGAATAAAAGTCAGTCAGATTGCAGTTTTGTATGGAAGTCCCATACAGAAAGTTGTTCAGTTTTATGGTCTGATCATCCAAATAAAAAACCGTCGGCATTTAATGTTGGAGCCTGTGTACATTATAAAGGGTCCTTCTAAATATGCTGACGGTTCGTTGAGAGGATGAAGACCATCAAACTGAACAACTTTCTCTCTGGCACCAACATCGAAAACGTGAAAAAAAATCAGCTTTTCTATACAAAACTGCAAACCTACTCGAGCCAAATGTATGGGACATCTGATTTCTTTTCGCGTTTTCGATGTTGGTCCGATAGAGAAAGTTGTTCAGTTTGACGGTCTGATCATCCCCTTAAAAAAATTTCAGCATATTAAGAAGGATAAGAATACAATGTTGATTTTGAAGAATGATACTATGTCATGAGACTGTCTGATAACAGATAAGGCTTTTCTGTCGAACTCAAATGAACATATGGAAGGATAGTCTTTATTAAAACCACTTCATTATTATAAGCTTCAGTAAATTTATTTCGTAAATTTTTTCTAAGAGGTGGAATACCAAATTGCCCAGTCTATAGATCACGATGCAACTGTAGTGATAATGTTAGAGTGCGCTTCGCAATCATCTCCGTGGAGATAACATCTGATTGTGCCGCCTCTATACAAAGCGATGTTTTGTTTCATTACATTGTGTAAAACTTAAAAGGAACGATTACAATATTTGCTTATTGAGCAATTTTGTTGGTCGAATTGAGATTAAACATTGCAGATCTGCTGGCCATTCGAGATGCACCACTTATGTTATTATTGAAAAATGTAATTGGTATTTTCAGCCTGGTTCCAATTACTTGCCGTAACAGAATAAAAAGGCATAAAATCAAACAGGCTCCCGCACCGACCGACATGACACACAGCACGAGTGCCGCAAATGCGGCAAGACTTGTCGCTTCCGAATTGACGCCGGTACAGCTCTTTACTGTGATTTCGGTCTCTAACCCAAACAGGGCTGCAACCACGTTAAATATTCGGTGATTGAACCGTGATTGGACTACATACGAACCATAACTTTTGACACATTTGGTATTGAGTTAATCGCGGAACTACTCATGACAGCTAATAGAGCCGTTTTGACAGATCGCTCAGACGTTAAGATCGTGATGCGGAATTCAGCACAGTTGAATAGTAATTGAATTGCAATGTGATTTGAACTGAAATTGGATAAGAATAGAACTTCGACGTTTTAAACTTAGCGCAATCGGGCTCCAGACGCTGCTTGAAACATCTTGCTAAATGGTATAAAATGCCCGTGACTATTGTACCTCTCTTGTTGTTTCTCGACAACATAGGGTCCTTCTTTATTAGCTTGTTTTTAGTGTGTAAATAATGATTACAATGTTTGCATAATAGATAAATATTATAGATCACGCAATTTTATTTGGTGAGTTGGATGATTTTATGCAACACATTAATATTAGCAAGTTTGGTGTCTTTTATGGTACCTACTCAGAAATTCATAATAGTGAAATGGAAAGTTATTGAAAAACATTACTACCTATACATATAGAGTTATTGTGCAAATAACCGTCAGATTGTTAAATGGACCATGTATAGGTAGGAATAGTATCAAATGCGTAAAATTATGAATAATTAAGCATTTTAGTATTAACAATTAAATGTTTCATCGTTTTATAATACGATAACGCTAGAATAAAACGATTAATGACACTCACACTAGCTTCTTGTAAAGTTTCGCTTGTTATAGTTTCGAAAGTGTTACATATTTCATAATAATTACAGGTCTGTCATCGAGCAGCGGCTTCTAAAAGTAAATCACAAGAATGTGCGTCGGTCGTCCATCCGTCAGTCGGTCGGTAGCGAGGGATCGCCCGCGGCCGCGCCCGCGCCGCCCCGCGCCGCCCCGCGCCGCCCTGTGATCGCTCGCTGCCTGCGCCCGCGCACCGAGCGCGCCGCAATCATGTAATTATATCATTCCGCCGGAGAAATCAACCGCAATTCGCAATAAGATTTATTACCGCTTTTTTCCTAGATCGAGACGATTTATCTCCGCCCGAGTATAGTTATAAGTCGAAATCGTGCGCTCTCCTCCTCCCCCTCCCCGCGCCCGCGCAGCGCCAACTGCGCCTGCGCGTGATCCGAACATTAACTTAATTAACCTAATGAATTAGATTAACGAAGGGCCCGATAGCGATGTGTATCTGATTTGTGGTCGTCCACCGCTGCGCCCGCGCCGAAGAATTAATTATAGTGTGTCGATGATATTAATATCTGTCACGGCGAGGTGCGCGCGCGCATCGCTCACTATCGATCCTCGCTCGCGCAGTATCGCGCGTGCGCCCACGCACCCGCGGCACGGACCGCCGGACGGTACTCCATGCCGACGACATATTGAGATTAATATTATCATTTTGTTAAGATAAGCCCTCATCGGGAGACTGGGAGATGAGATAAATATATCAGGATCAAAGTGTGTGGACACCTGTCCAGCCGTCCACCCACGACATCAAAGGACTGATTTGAGTGTTTATTCTGATTCATCAAATTCTCACGAAATCAAGCGATCACTATGTTCGTGACGTGTGGTTGATCAGCTGACGATAGAAGCAGGGGCGTCGCCGTCGGTTGCGGTGGTAACCGGAGGTGCGAGGGGATTAGCACAGCACCAGGGCGCTCTCTCCCAGGGGGTGTCGCAGCCGGAGCCCTACACTTGAACTGACTATACAATAACTTCTTGATAAGCCCTATATAAATATCTTGGACATTGTCACACAAATCATCCAGTCACATTCAAAGTACCAGAATCTAGCCTGGACTTGTATTATGATGACTAGACAACGATATAGAATACACATATAGATACAAACATCCATGACTCGGGTACAAAATATTCATATTCATCATACAAATATTTGTCCCTTACGGGATTCGAACCCGCGACCCTCGGCACAGCAGGCAGGTTCACTACCGACTGAGCTACCGGGCCGTCGAATCTAGCGAAAGCTAGATCTAGCTATCTAGCGAAAGTTATCCATACTAGAGTCTTTGTTCTGGGCGTTATAAAACTGCCTGGCCTTTATAACAGCGCTATAAAATTGTAAACCTTAATAAACAGGATGAAAGTATTTAGCGAGGGTAATAGCAGCGTTTAAACGCCAAGAAGAAAGACCCACATATACCAGCGCTGGATTTTTAATCAACTAAGGGCGATTGATTGGTAATCCAGCCCTGGGCGAATCTGGATCGATCTTTACATTCAACCGAGCCCCAGCTTCCCTAATCTAACTCTCGGGCACAGTATAAGAAAGAGTATCTAGTTACTAATTAAAGTACGGATACTCCCTGCCCCCACCAATTATAACCTCATTCCCGCTTAGCAGACTGCGTAAAGGAACAACAAGGGCCCCAAAACACTACCCTAAAACCCCCATAACAGATGACAAATATACGTTTGTAAATAAATGACCATTCTAAACCTGAATTACACGCAACAGTCTGAAAAATTGATAAACCAAGTTTCCTCTAAAAGCACAAAACATAGATGGTTTAGTCTATTACCCGTGCAATGAGTATGTTACAGGTCATGTACGTATAATGCAGGCATCATCAGGCGCCGGCGCAGGCGCGCAGGTCGGGCTGCGCATGCGCAGAGAGCCGTGAGAGTTCATTACACGCGGCTAATAGCCGGCCGCGTGCAAATTGTAATCACATGGCTGGTGCTGGGTCGGTTAGATACGAGGGTTGCGTAGAGCGCCTGCGTCTGCGCGGTGTAGAGTCAAGTGCATGAGGTCATGTCTCGCGCAGTGTACCGGTCTAATGATTTAGCTTGCTGCATTATGCCCATTTGGGGCTTTCAGTAAGTATTGATAGCACCTACTGTTGATAGATGCAGACCAGACTACGAAATTTCATCACTGTCGTCCTTTAATCTATAACTATACAACGTGTTAATGAATAAGCGCAAAATCTCATACACCCCAACTGATTTATAACAAAATAATTAGATTGAAATAATAATTTCATTATTTTGATCATTAAAATTTAAAGTTATTCGCATTTTAAATTTGGAGGCAGAAATGATTTGTTATCATTTCAGCAAGCAAGAAGCCGTGGTGGTCCAGTGGCGAGTAACCTTGCCTGCCGTGCAGGAGGCGATGGTTCGATCCCCGTCCAGGCCGACTCGTACCAATGAGTTTTTCGGAATTTATGTACGATTTGTAACACCATTGGCTTTTCGGTGAAGGAAAACATCGTGAGGAAACCTTCATGGTTCAATTTCGAAACATGTATTGTACCCACTGTCCATTATAAGTAGCGACGGGCTCACTCCCCGTCACACTGGACAGTTTCAGTACTACTGGTGAAACGTGGATGTTCTGAGGTCTGAAACCTCAATATCTCTGACTACCCCCTCGGGGAATATAGTCATGAGAATATGCTACAATCAAATTATTTAATATTAAAAAAATATAAATCTGTGTTGAAAACATCATAATTCGATTCTGCTCTCGATTCTAAACAAACTGCTTTCTAGTTTTGCGTTAATTCGTTTACAAGTTGTATAGGATCCTTCTTATTATGCTGACGTTTTTTTAAGGGGACACTCAGACCATAAAACTGAATAACTTTCTATATAGGACCATGGACGAAAAAGCGAAAAAAAACAGCTGTGCATTACATACAAATCATCAGTCCTACTCGACCAAAATGTATTGGACAGCTTATTTTTTGTTTCGCGATTTCGATGTTGGTCTCATAGAGAATATTTTTCAGTTCATAGTTTACATTAAGTTGGATCCTGTATACGTAATACTTTCAACTATTTCAACCGTAGCAGATATTTTGGTAGCACCTTAAATGTATAATTATTGAGGAAAAGTATTTTACCAGTATCCCGATAGTTTTCAGTGTTAATAGTAGGTATGAAGGAAAAGAAATGTTGTCAGAAAATTTTACTTGTGAAATCTTTTCTTATGTTTTAAAGTATCGGTAATGGACGCAGACGATCATGTCTTCTGCTTCAGAGTTACAGAGGATATCTGAAAATGATCCGGAAAAGGAGAATGATTGTCATGCAAAGGAAATAGTAAAATGCAACTAGACGTAGGCAACTCCCTTTCACACGCAGTCGAGTAAGTTTGACTCCGGCAGACTTGCCTACATTACATTAAATTCTCACAGTATGTAGATGGTGGTATCAGATTCCATCAATATTTGCAAGTCCCCGGGCCCCGCGTTCGACACCACCGTTAACGTTAGTTCCCCCGCACACTGCGCCCGCGCCGCGCTCGTCTCTCGCATACGCTAATGAGAACCGCGCGTTTCCGTCCGTCCGTCCGTCGCCAGCGCATCGCATCTAAATCACTCCCCATCTCTGTCTCTGTGCTCTTTTTATGCGGCGTCGTGGACATCTAATGACGCATGCACTAAACATAACCGCGCTCTCGATGTAACTGCTTAATGTAATTTATAAACCGTTAACAGACACAGTAACGATTTGTTCATCTCGTAAAGTATCGTCAGACTTCACGTCTACACTCTACAGTCAACACACTAGCCTTAACTTATTACGCATGTGTATGATCAATGGTACGAAATGATTATATGTCGTGATTGTTCTGTATCTCCTCTATCTTATCTTGCTAGATAGTGTGAGCCTAAAACGGGTTGATTTCAAAAGGTCGCGCAGATCGTCGATAGCCGCGATACGTGCGATCAGATCGATAGTGCGGATTTATAGCGTCACGCGCCGCCCGTATGCGGCAGCCTTAATTACTGGAGTAAAGGTCATGTTGCTTGTAGCCACCCTGGAACACTAACTGCCGTGACATTAGTCGCAGAGTACTGCTTCCTTAAGTAAGATAATCTAAGGAAAGTTCAATACTCTTGTATTGAACTTTAGAGCAAGAGAACCGTTTTAAGTTAAAGAAGTTGGTTGTAAAATCTAATGATACAAATTTTGAGTAGCGTCACTTTGTTCCTGAATCATCATCAGCCTGTCACCGTCCACTGCTGAACATAGGTCTCTCCCAAAGCGCGTTACAATGCTATCCTCATCCAGTCGCTCCCCGCTATCAGCACCGTAGGGCGTCCCACACTAGCCTGACAGTTCGTGGTCTATACTTTAGTACTATTACTCCCTATGGCTTATCAGTTCTTTAGCAGATATGCAAATTTTCAGAGCTATGTTCCAGGATGGAACTGACAAATTGTAATTTTAACAATAACTGTGTTGACGAATTTGATAAAGAGGCAGAGACAACTACTACTAATTACAGATAAATTTTTTTAATATATTACACCGTTAATAAATCATTGTAACCAACATGCTGTCTTCCCATTACCAAATCATTATATTTATCTGTATGTATGACAGAGAAATCAAAGGATTACCATTCATCATCCACCTAACGAGCTGGGAGATAACAAAGTAAAGAAATATGTAAACAGCTTCCCACTGTTATGTAGGTGTGTGTTGAACACATGTCTAACATTTGTACAGATTATTGAACATGTTGATAGTGTGACGCGCGGCGCGGGCGCGGGCGCGGGCGCGGCGGAGGAGCGGTCGCGTGTCGCGGTCTGGAAATATTATGTAAATGATTGTAGACGCATAATGAGAGACGACAGCTTCATCGGTTTAGTGCCAGTCGAGCAGTTTGTCATAATTATAATGTTGTAGCAGTGGGCGCTATCACACCGTCATCTATCGCGCCGCACCGGTGCAAAGCTAAAGACTGCCTATCAGTGAAGCTAAAGGGGTAAAGTTGGAAAAATCTACCAATTGGCCGCCCAGCTTATGGAAGGTTGGAAAGAAAAGCAATCTACGTACAGGGTATTTCTCAATATGCTGACACTTTTTAAAGGGATGATCAAACCATCAAACTGAACAACTTTCTCTATGGGACCAACATCGAAATCACGAAAAAAATCAGCTGTCCCATACATTTGACTCGAGTAGGTTTCCATTTTTGTATAGAATAGCAGATTTTTTTTCGTGATTTCGATGTTGGTGCCATAGAGAAAGTTGTTCAGTTTAATGGTCTGATCATCTCCTTCAAAAGTGTCAGCATACTGAGAAGACCTTATATGTGTTTTTTCATGATAGTCTTTGCTTTCTTCCTCATCCTACTAATATTATAATTGTGAAAGTTTGTGACGATGTTCAGATGTTTGTGAATCAGTCACGCATAAACGCACGGCTGAATGGATTCGGAAGTTTAGCACACAAATATAATATGTTCTGGATTAATAATGTAGGATACTTCAACTTTATAAAGTCAACGCAGGTGAAGTGGCGAGCAAAAGCTAGTAATATCTAGGTATCATACAAAACGCAGTGAAGTTGGTACTTATCGATGATCTGCTAATTCAGCAGCAAAATAACTAATAATGAGCTGTTTATTTACCCGATCCGGGAAAATGCCGCTCAGTGATGCATTTTGGAAAGTGTCAGCAGCAATGAACTGGGATACGCTGCTGCCGTACAGGTATACAGGGTCCAACTTAATATACTTACGGTTATTTAAGGTATAATACCATGAAACTGAACAACTTTCTCTAAAGAATTAACATCGAAATCGCGAATAAAAATAGGCTGTCCCATACAAAACGAGGATGGCAATCCTGGGATGCAATCGCGGTAAATATTCGGTGATTGAACCATGACTGGACTAAGTACGAACCATAACTTTTGACACATTTGGTATTGCGCTTATCGCGGTACAGCTCATCACAGCCGTTAGAGCCGTTTTGACAGATCTCTCAGACGTTAAAGGCTGTTAGTTACATAGAGTTTAGCGCGATGCGAAATTCTGCACAGTTGGGTAATTGGATTGCAATGTGATTAGAATTGAAATTGGATAAGAATAGAACTTCGATGTTTTAAATTAGCGCAATCGATCTCCTGTATGGTACAACTGATTTTTCATTCGCGATTTCGATGTTGGTCCCATAGAAAAAGTTATTCAGTTCGATAGTCCGATAAAAAAAAGCAAAGCAAATTTACATTGGAACTAATTTTAACCTTAAGACCATCACTGTATACACATGTAAATTATGGTAAATAAATAAATGAATGAATAATCCCCTTAAAAAACCGTTAGAATATTAAGAATGAGCATACCTAAGCATGGTGTAGCTGCGTGGAAGTACTGCATATTGAATGTATCGGTGTAAGGTGTGACAGATCAACTTGGGCGTTGATAGCGGGCGTGTCACATCGTTCAGTATAGTGCGTGTAGGTACACTACAAACTAATATTATGATCCTATCAAGTGCACCTTACTCGTTTGTGATAAAGCTTACATTGGATACTTATGTGTTTAAGTAGTTAATTACCTACAAAGTCAGTTTTTCTAATGTAATGACGATCTATAATGTTGCGTGCGCACGCGCAGTCACTGGCTCATCGATTATGCCTACGTCTAACGATATAATAAGCTATTACTTATTACATAAGTTTGGAAGCCGCGGCCGATTGAAGCTACCGATTGTTGATTAATCTATCAACATACAGCCACAAATATTTGTATTGGACCTTGCGCAAGCGCAACTAACTCGCACGGTAAGGAACTAGCTATTAAATAATCTGTATTTAAAGTAAGATTTGTTATTTCAAAGAAGATCAGGCTTAAGTACAGGGTTCTTCTTAATACACTGACTGTTTTTAAGAGGATGATCAGACCATCAAACTGAACAACTTTCTCTATGGGACCAACATCGAAATCGCGAAAAAAAATCAGCTGTTTCATACATTTATCTCGAGTAGATTTGTAGTTTAGTATGGAACATCAGATTTTTTTTCTTTGCGATTTCGATATTGGTCCCATAGTGAAATTTGTTCAGTTCGATGGTCTAAGCCACCCCCTTAAAGGTTTATTTGTATTATTGTAACACCTGGTATACTTTGGTCGAGTAGAATTGCAGATTTGTATAAACAGCAGATATTTTTTCCCGATTTCGACGATGTTTGTTCCTTAGACAAAGTCGTTCTGTTTGTATGATGATCTGGTCATGACTTTAAAAAACTAAAAGCATATTAAGGAGGACCCTGTATACACAGAGTCACGACTACAATCCCCGTCAGGATGGCCAGAAACCGTGCTACAACTAGAGTACTATATCAGCGTGCAATTTTTGGAAGGCTCACTAGCACTAGCATATTCAAGATTACAGTATGGAATGACGTGTCAAGTGGTGATAGGCATCTAGCCTTTGGCCACAGAAACACTAAATAAGGAACCATATCCATTAGTCGCCTCATACGACACCAACGCGAAGAAATGTCGTGGTTCGCCCGGCCGTTACCAGAACCACACGTCTAACGCCACACTCATACAGATTTCCGGATCGAAATTCCGTGTGTGGCAGGCGTTACACATTAAACTTGTTAATAATGAATACCAGTGAAGTTAATTGGGAGCGCAATTAATATTTTCGTCCATTTAACATAATTGGTTCGTATCACAGTTTCACTAAACAAGTTCTAATGTAGTTTACTGTTAGCGTCGTCCGTCCGTCTGTCCGTCCGTCCGACCGTCCTACGGTACATTTTATTTTATTTATTTAACTATCGGCCGTTAATGGGCTCTTGCCGGCGAAGCCATATTTATCGCCAACTAATTATAATAAATAATCAGCAAATTGATTAAATCCGACGATATCTGTACGTAATATATAAGCGGAGAGGTCCTGCCATGCCGGTCCCCGCTAGACATGCATTAGTATTATAGTTGTAAATTAAATGATATTCGATATTCAGATAGACGTGAGATCGAGTTGGAGAGGAACATTAATTCATTCTATGAATTGGCACACAAATTGCGACTAGAAACATTTTAGATTTGTTTAGAAGTAGGAATTAATTCTCATGGGTCTACACACCGAACCCGCCGACATAGCCGCCGATAGCCGTTTTCATATAATTTGTATCTTCGGGTCGTGTCAGATAATTGTCGGCGATTTTAGTGTGTAAATACAATTATAGCCGATTTCGACTACAGCAACGTGATTGCTGAAAATATCAATAGGAATGATTTTTGCCTGTTTATCTTTTTGTTTGTGTACCTACTTGTCAGTTAAAACTACTAAACCAAAATGAGGGTTCCATTAAAAGATAGGGCTTAAATTGGAGTAACATTTAAATTTTATTTCATCGTAATCGGCTCAATCAAATGAAATGAAAATATGATTCAAAAATGCGACGTCAACGTTTACATGTACGACTTTAAAGCACACATGCTTTAAAGTCGCGGTTATAATTTAAAGTTTTATGAAAAATATTAAACTAAAAGTATGTAACTGAAGTGGTGTCAACGACTCTTGCAACTGACGTCACAATCACAATGAGCAATGTGACTCGACAGATGTAATGAAGACAAAATTCATCGCGACATACAATTACTTATAATTAATGAACACGCTCAATTAACAAGTTAGCAACCATCCACGAACCGACGCTCGAGTGCGTTGGTCAGTGACACACACGCACAAGCAGACGTCGACGGTAATATTAGTTTCATCAAAATATATTGAAACACGATAATGTGTCGTTAAAAAGCAATAACCATAAAAATTCACGCGTTTTGGTCGATCCGTCACTCGATCAGTGCGCGGGCGCAGCAGTGGGAACTCATTCTCTACCACCTCTACGAGTTTATTATGAGCCTAACATAATATAGTTGAGTGTATACGTACCTACCTAAAACTTTATAGTGACAATTATTTAATTGGTTTAGTGACTGTTGTTGTCGGGCTGTAAATTATATAACTAGATGAATCTATAGATGTTTAGAAAATGTATGTAAACCGAAATTTTAAGGCTATTTTGCATTACAGAAACAGAGATTTGAAACACTTCCTCTCACTTATTCTTAAAACAGCTTTAGTAACGTCCAAGACATGTCGGATAGTATATGTATCCAATAAGTTAATTACATTTGGTAATCAGAATTGGAAAAGGAATCTATAGATTGTTAGAAAATGTATGAATGAAATAAAAAAAGCTTGTAAAAAAATTGTGTGGCGCACTACACTTAGTGTAGGGTTCCATCGTCCATGATTTTGTTACCTAACACTTATTTAATACACGTAAATATCTGTAAAAAAAGCATAGTATAGGTACCTAAATATACAAAATGCGAATTTTCTGAAGAGATTCCTTGAAGTTAGGTACTGCAGACCCGAGACAAAAAGAAAGTTTATACAAACGTCTTTAATTTGTAGTTTATTTCCACCAACATCTCAATCCACTAAATAAAATCATATTGTGACAGACTGCGATGGGGTGGACAGTCCGAGGAATTGGACTAGGTATCTGAGATTTCGGATGACCCTAAAAAGATACGAAATTGCTCGTTTTATCACAATGCGGTCGACAGTGCTCGTTAGCAAAATTGCTAAGAGCGACCTAATTCAGATAAAACTATTTAAGAAAAAAAGGATGTTGTCTAAATCAAAATAAAAGCAACAAATAAAACAGAATGCCTCCAGTCCCACGTCCCAGCGGTCAACAATTCCTCAGATGTCGATCTCGTTTGGAATTCAGGCTTAATTAAATATTTGTGCGCAGTGTCACATCGCTCGTTGACAATACAAATAGGCTGACTATGAGACGCGACGCTTGAGTCACGCGACCGAGATGACCGCTGGTCATCATCACCTCGCCTACGGGTCTATTATCATACCTTCGAAGTTCGACGGTATTGTAAAGCAGGATATTTTTGAGGGCATGTCTATGTGCGGCAAACATAGACACACTGGTCCTGGGATTCTATATCTGATGGAACGGAAGACTGCTATGATCAGGGAAGGAAGGGCTATAAATAATGACCCGTCTGCTACAAGATTCACCCTGTGGAAGGAAAAGATACATCTACCAGGCCACCCGGCGTGCCCAATGCGGATTGGTAGACTTCACATTTGGATATCTACTTGGTACCTAGGTACTTTTGCCTCTAACTGCTCACTGGTGGAATATAGTCATGACGTGAACATAATGATATGCTTTCAAAGTTATTATCTACTGGAATTTTTGAGGTGAAACCTTTTTCATTTTGGGCAGTAGGGGGTCACTTGCAAAAACCATTGTTACGAAATATTTTTATGACAAGATCGTTTATTACTTTGCAAGTAGGCACCGGTATATAGCACCGACCAGAATGATTTTATTTCCATTATTTAGAGAAAATATGCCATTACTCGGTACAAGACGTTTCATGTACTCCACTCCGGCTGCGTTCCAGCCTAGCCGATTTTTTTTTCGTGGAGCATCAATCAACATTTTTGCCAATTCGCACTAATAAGGCGTGTGTACAAAATTCGGAATATGTCCGGCCGCTATGTGACGCACAAGTGGACCGTGTAGCTGGGCCTGCGCATGCGTCGTTACGTTAATTAGTATTAATGTCCTCGTGTAACGGACGCTCGTGAGAATGTCGCCGTCCGCGTGACGATGATGACGCGATCTGTCACAATCACGGGCAGAGGATGTTAATTGACTTGTGTAAACATGACGGCGACCAGCTACTCTGTTCTGTTGGCCTAGTAACACTCAATCCTGTAAAGATATCTGGCATTAGTTTACTATATCATATTCTCAGTAATAACTCACATTTATTTGCGGTACAAGGATGTGCAGAAGCGTCAGCTGTCAGCAAGCAGCATAGCCTCAAACTCTTGGGATTAACTTGCGCAGATGAGACCTGAGTGGCGAAACGTTGTCAGGGAAGGGACTGAGCACTTCGAGACTGCTATACTTCATTCCAAATAAGGACGACGAGATTTTCAGACTCCTATTTAGCTTTCTGGCCAATTCTGATTACCAAATGTAATGAATTAATTGGATACATATACTATTCGACATATCTTGGACGTTACTAAAGCTGTTTTAAGAATAAGTGAGTGGAAGTGTTTCAAATCTCTGTTTCTGTAATGCAAAATAGCCTTAAAATTTCGGTGCTATTTTGAATGGAGTATAGGTTGGCATAGCAGCCCTTGATGCCAAACTCTAGGACCCGTCCTAAACCAACATATATGGTCATTTTTAATAGCTGACACTTTTAAGGGGATGATCAGACCATCGAACTGAACAACTTTCTCTATGGCACCAACATCGAAATCGTGAAAATCAGCTGTCCCCAACATGTGGCTCAAGTATCAGCATATTAAGAAGGACCCTATATTATCAACTGATTTCGAGTACCGTCGGGAAATGTTGGTCTCTGTCTACGCGAACGAAGATTGACGAGCTGAATTATTTTCCTGGTCGTACTGTACTCGTATAGTATAACGAGACGGAGCATCAGCATGGCACGTCACCGGCCGCCGCGGAATCTAAATGACCACTTTACGACCACGACCCAACATAAATTGTCTTTAGGCAAATTGGTACGCGGCGCAGGCGCAGGAAGCGCTACATCACCCACTAATCCCGTGTCGATAATGATCATTTTATTATTCATACGCTGATATTTCTGTTCGCACAATGACTTGGTGAAATAAGACAAGTTGTTGTGAAGATGAGAGATGCTCGTCGCCTCGTCCTCGCCGTGTGATGAGATCATTCGCGAGTCGTTATCGGTGTTGTTAATAAGGATTACAGTGCTTTGACAATTCTCTCAGAGTCTCTACTACAATGCAATACACTTAACAAACAGTAGCGATGACACAATATAACTTCTACCCTTTTAAATTCCTAATAAACTGCGCTTCATAGCCATAGTCATGCTCGAAGAAGACTAAATAAATATTTACGCTTTATGTGGATTTAAACCGATGTCACATTTAGGTATTGTAGAAATGTAATTTCGACAACATCTGAACTCACACTGACACATTGACACGGAGATTATAAAATTTTGTTCTATCTTTAACCATGAAGAAGTAATGTGAAAACAGGGAAACAACGATATTTACTTAAATTAAAAATACAAATACAAAAAAACATTTATTTGTGATACACAGGTAAAACAAGTAATGTTTGGACATTTTCGGACTAAATTCGACTAAATAAGTACTAAATATTATAATGACATTTGACACCAATGCTATTCGTAATCTTAACATATACATTAATTAAATCAGCACAATTGTATTGTCATATAAAACTCTAAAATAACCATCTTATGGCTGGTCCAATGTTAAATATCACGACCACTTAGTGCCAATACTGTTTGATGATACTTAATAATGTATGTTTTAGGTATAGGATCCACTCCCACGACATTAGGCATTTGTCCGCAGATTATATTTAGGTAAAACCATTATTTATTTAGCGCTTTTTTACATCATTTGAATTACTTTACATATTTGTTGGGACGTGTTCTTTATTCATACACGAGCTGTCGGGGTTCATAAAACGTTGAACAAACACATCGTGACAAATTGATTGTACACTGTTTATATGTATGTATGTGTACATGTGCACTAATTCTGTACGGTTTTACAACCGCGCTATTAGTTTCGCCGCGTAACGGGATCATCTCCATGTTATCATCTACATTGGACTCTATATACACTTCAATAAAGGTTTAAATTAGTTAAAGGTGATAATCAAAGTAGCGGCCCGAGATGCGCAGACGCAACAAATGTGTAGGTTGGTATTACTAATAAACTTCTTCTAAATAGGTACGTATGGAGAACATAACTACAAAGTTGAACACTTATCGATGTACAGCGTGTGAACCACGCTGGACATCTGTCCATGGTCCACCCACGTGGTACTACCCACGTGGGTGTGACACGGTGGTCACTCTCGGAGAGGATTAGAACATTCTGTTTGGTGGTTAACTAAACTTGTTAACAGAGCGTTATATTATCACTTGGTTCACTCACGGCCATAATCCCATTTAAGGTGGTCAAAATTTGTTGTAATTCTACCAACGTTAACACGTGCATTTCAGTATTTTTATCAGCCAGCTGATACCTGAACCTAAAGGGAAGTTTGATGGAAGAAGATCACATTTACAAAATAAGAACGACCTCACCTCTCCCCTTCAAAATCTGACAGAAATTCTTTTTTTACACACAAATTCCGTTACACATTTTCTACGACTGAGCAGTGATACAGGGTGTAAAATTAAATACGCTACATACTTTTGGGGGTGTTTTGAACCATCAAACTAAACAACTTTTAGTATGGACCAACATTAGACCAAAATGTATGAAACCCTTGTTTCATACATTTTGGTCGAGTAGCTATTCACGTTTTCCATAAAAGGCAGATTTTTTTCCCGTTTTCAAATTTATTCCGACTGTAAAAGTTATTTAGTATGATGGTCTGAATCAGCTCCTGAAAATGTAACGCTTTTAAGTTGACACACTGTATATTCCAGTGGAAATGGAATGGTTTATGGATGGTGAAAAGTTTCCTTACCTAACCTCCCTTAAGCCAGTGGCAACCCCCTGGTTTCCTCTGTCCAGGGAAGTTCTAAATATAATTTCCCAAGAACACAGTTTTTGAGATCTGCTGCTTTTTGCAAGAGGTTGGGACTTGCGACAGGACTAAAGTTAACAACTCTATTTTTATGATTAGAATACGTAGATATCATAGCGTAAACATTTGAGCATACAAACCATGTAACGGAATCTTAGTTCTAAATTAGATACTTGGTTTTTTGTCTAAACCACATATGGTCTCTAAGATCCCTAAAGCTAAGGCTCTTAAGCCGAACTCAAGTTAGAACAACAAATAATATAACTCAATAGAAAGTAGTCCAAGCAGCTCTGTCACAGACTCATTGAGACAACTAATTACAGACATGTATACGCGTCGTCGTGAGGCGCGGATTAACGTCCATTGTGCCCTCGACACACCCGAGAGCTATCTGATGTTCTCTGCCGGCCCGCTAAGTGCCGCGGCGTGCTGTTGTCCTTCACGTCACGGGTTACTTCATCTACATCATCTTCTAATGTTGTAGTAAAAGCTAGTGGTGTATTAGACGACGCTATTCATCATGAATAAATAGTGTAGTCCTTGAGGTCCGGATTCGAATCCATACGGATGACATGCCATGTATCAATGAGTTTTTATAACTTATGTACGTAATTATCGACTGTTTTCAAACCTGCATTCGCTGAAGAAGAAATTCCGATGCGTATGTCTACCAATCCGCATTGGGCACGCGTGGTGGACTAACGCAAATACACCCTCCATGAGGGTAGTCCTGTGCCCTGCTGGGACTTATATAGGCTGATGATGATGATGATACAGTATAGTCAGCAGCGCAGACACATTACGTTATTAATCGTTGATATGATCTCACATCGCACAGAGTCAGTGTCGAAACTATACCCAATTGAAACAAGAGGCATCGATCTACAGTCCACAATGTTTCCCAGGCAGTACGGACACAATATCATTTACAAAGTGAGTTTGACAAACAGCCATCAATCCGCTGATCGATCGGCCGATCGGTCGCCGGATCGATCGATCGACCGCCCGATACCGACGTCCTCTCATCGTTGAGTAATGTATGGAGCGGATTGTTGGTGATGGCCGGAACTATGTGTGTAGGGGAGAAGGGGGGATGCATTAGCGACTGACAGGCGAGCTGCGATTGACATGTGCGATACCACTCTCCCGCAATATGTCTTAAATATTGAACATTACAGCAATTGATTCGGTATTGTTGTCTACTAGAGATTAACTCACATATGTATACAGTACCTACATACTTTATAATATAAGCTACTTACTTATTTGTTTGTTCAAAGATACTCAGAGAGCTATGGAGAGAGCTATGCTCGGCGTTTCTTTGAGAGATCATATCAGGAATAAGGTGATGCGTCAGAGAACTAAATTAGTTGACATAGCTCAGAAAATTAGCAACCTGAAGTGGCAATGGGTTGGTCATATTTGCCGAAGAGCTGACAACCGATTGCGTGTTAGAGTTCTAGAATGGAGACCATCAACTGGCAGGCGTAGTTTGGGACGCTCAGCGGCCCGCTGGACCGACGACGTCGTGAACACGTTAGCGACTAGATGAGGAAGGCTGAGGATATAGTTTTGTGGTGCGCCTTGGGAGAGGCCTATGTTCAGCAATGGACGTGGTAGGCTGATGATGATGACTTATTTTGCTACCGGAGTGGTCTGAATCATTGATACTAATAACAACTTCAGTTTTAAGTTTTATATAGTTAACCCGCGACTTCGTCCGCACAAATTATATACTATATTTTAAGTCAGATCATAAGCTATCAAACAAAAAAAGTTTCATCAAAATTGGTTCAGTAGTTTTTGCGTGATGCTCGAACAAACAAACAGACAGAGTAATAAAAACCATATCATCATTTCAGAATAAGGTATGTCAAGTAGCAAATAGCTTATCCTTTCAAAAGAATGCTAAGGTGACCTTGGTCGCCTTGTACGAACCTAACGTGCAAGCTTCCTCAAGCATCCCTAATTTCCAAAAATTTCCAAAAATTTCCTAAAATCTAGATAATCTTTACCTTGAGTCTGTTAGCATAATGTATATCAATATATATTATATATATGCATAGTAAGCATCAAGTGTGTTATAACACGTATGCACATGCGCCGGCATAGAACACCGACAGACAAACTAAACATTAAAGCATTTCATACGAGTATAACATTATTGTTTTATTGTAAACGAACATCCAAATCGGCCATTAGTGAACGAGATGACGCGATAAAGTTGTGATTGCGTCTCGTCCGACGGACGGACGGACGGACAACTACGTTAAGTACCTCTAATGTATTGTATTATGGTATTACTGTTTGATATTTAAGAGGACTGAGTAGATGGGAAATACCATACATAAAGCGATAACGTGTAATTTTACACCCCTAAACTACAACATTTAGTAGGTATAATAAATACAGGTTTGTAGCTTTTCTTTATTGAATTTAATTATTATTGGGGGTTTGGTAGTTAAATGCCTTTTTTTAAGGGGATGATCAGATCATCCTACTGAACAATTTCTCTATGGGACTAACATCGAAATCGCGAAAAAAAATATCATCTGTTTTATACATTTGAGTCGAGTAGTACTGCAGTTTTGTATGGAAAAGCCGTTTTTTCGTGGTTTCCAATTTGGCCCTGTATTTTTTCAGGTATTTGAGAATGTCCTTTCCTATAAAAGACAATTGATCAAATGAGATGTACACGGTGCTTCTTATTATGCTGACACTTTTTAAGGGGATGATCAGACCATGAAACTGAACAACTTTCTCTATGGGACCAACATCGAAATCGCGAAAATAAAACAGTTATATCGCGGATAGTGTTCTATAAGGTTAAGGTTTAGTGGAGATAAAAAAATGCTTTGTCGGGCGATTGGCGACTATGCAGTCCATTTAAAGGAAAGAAAGACTGGCGGACAGCGGCCTCTTTTGTACCCACACTTTATCGTCCAAATATGCGCTTGAAATTTAATTAAATATTGTAATTTATGCAAATAGGGCGAGATAAAACTACAAAATGTAGCACGTTTGAGCTATAATGTTAGAAATGCGATGATATCGTGAGTGATGCTCTGCGCCCGCGCCGCTATGGGAACCATCGCCGCGTCGCGTTGCGTCTCTGTGTGAAGTAGGTATTATGTAGAATTATATCATTTAATTTCATTCAAATTATAGTCACTTTGTAAACCATTGAGTGCTATTAAAAAAGTACCAGTTATTTTTGACACATGTTTGATAAAATCTTTTTTTAAATCTTAAAGGAGGCCTATGCCCAGCAGTGGATTGATGTGGGCTGATTTTGATTGATTGATAGGCTTGTAATTGTAACACTTCATTAATCTTCAGTTCAAGATAATGATATCCGTGGAAAGCATCCAGTCGTTTGGTGACGCTTGAATGCTTTATCATTACATAAATGTTCTTTAATATACAGGGTGTTACAAAACACCCTAGTAATACATCTAATGACACCTCAAACGTTAAAATCCATCAAGCCGTTTTGGCTGTAGGGCGTGCCAAAGAAATATACATAAAAAATACATACATACATACGCTCGAAAAACAAAACGTGTAAAAAGGGTGTGTAAGTAAGAGTACAACTAAAGTTGTTCATGTCAAAAAATATGTTGTTTATTAGAAATTGTGTCTCGCGTTGAAGTCTTTTATATGCGATACTAAAATTGTAGGCCTCGTAGTCACTTGTTTAGTAGTTAACTAACTAGTTTAGTTACCGTTAAGTTAATGTTAACAGTGACACAGCACACTCGTAATATTACAAGTTAATTGTTTAAGTTCACAGTTATCTGCGCAAACAATGAGCGAGACCAGCGAGCTGCGCACAAATCTGTCTCTAGCTCCGTAACGTGGGGCTTGTATGTCCGTCTGTCTGTCTGTGCGGGTGAGAAACAACCTCCAACGTGTAGGTAAAATATTGTTTTATTGCGCATGCGCGGGGCGAGCACCGTGAAGTGCTCGCTTTATGAGTAGCGCAGTGCGAGGAATGTTATGTATTGTGTGTAGGTATGTATGTGTGTGTGTGGAGCTAAGGCCTGTAGGACTGCAAAAAATTTTGGTATTAGAAAATATCCATCATGCGGTTCCGAATTCGAAACCCCACGCACTACATATAAAATAAATTTAACTTATAATATATGGACGTTGAAGAAAAACATCGTGAGGAAACCAGAAAAAGAAATTCTGATGATTATGTGAAGTCTACCGCACCGCATTGTGCACGCTTGGTACTAAACTGATAAACGGATACAAATTGATATCATTAGCATCCTATTAAACTAAGAGTCGACCCATCAAACTAAACAACTTTTACTATGGGGCAAACGGATCAGAGCAAAAAAATCATCTGGCCCAAACTAAACTGCAATGTTTACTCTTCTAAAATGTATGCAATAGCAGAGTCGAGTCGACAAAACAGTTTAGTATAGACCAGCTGATCTTTTTCTTGCTCCGATTGGTTTGCTCCCATGGTAAAAGTTGTTCAGTTTGATGGGTAGAGTCTTAGTTTAAAAGGATGCTAATGATATCAATTCCACCCTGACCATGAGGGCAGCGTCTGTACCTTGCAGTGTGACGACAGAAGCTGATGATCAATTTCACCCTGTATACACCACCCTGACCATGAGGGCAGCGACTATGCCTTGCAGTGGGACGACCGAAGTTGATGATGATGACTGCAGAATATTGATATTGGTACACTGAATATCTACCGAGGGACACCGACCGGGTACCGACAGAGAACAAAAGAATCACTTCCAGGTAACCAACGTATTATTATAGTTTCTTATAAATGACAAACGTTCATTATTATGAAATAACGCGATGTGTGCGCAATAGTAATGCGAGCTTATGACGAAAGAGCGAGACGACCGGTCCTGCCAACACGTAGGAGTGAGTGAAACCGCAAACACACCGGTTTGGTGGTAGCATTGTGCGAATATTCTTACAATTCGAGTATCAATTAGAGAGGAAAGGGAAGCGAAATATTAAACAGGATCCGCCATCCCGCGCCGCTTCAAGGAAACCATCTGTGCGGTGCTTCATTCCTGTTTTATAACAGACTTCAAAAAAGGAGACTCTATGCTCGGCTGCATGTTTGTTATTTGTATATTTGTTCACCGATATTTTCGTCAATTGTAGACCAATTTAAAAACAAACTTATCTTGTTTGAAAGGGTATACAGGGTCCTTCTTAATATGCTGACACTTTTCTCAAACAACAACTTTCTCTAGGGGACCAACATAGATATCGCGAAAAAAACATCAGCTGTCCCATGTATTTGGCTCGAGTAGGTTAGTAGATTTGTATGCAACTGCAGATTTCTTTTTCGCGATTTCAATGTTGGTGCCATAGAGAACGTTGTTCAGTTTGATGGTCTGGTTATCCCCTTAATTTTTTAACATATACACTTTTGTGTCAATATATTTAGAAGGACTCTGTATATAATCCCGAGGTGGTCCCATTTAAATTTTGTGAAGATCTGATGACGCGCTTCGGAGTTATTTTTTATTTATTTACATGAATAATAAAAACAGCATAGGTAATAGATAAGTATAAAGGGCGTATTACACAATAGAACTCCTCATAAATTAACAGCAAATCAACGGCGATTGAAACATTTGCTTCGTATCAATGTAGCCTTGCGTGTATAACTGATATCTAAGTCGAACTAATATATTTCACCACTGAAAATTACGAAATAAGAAAAAATTTAACAATAAAATTTAAACCGCCTTCAGAACTAAAAAAAGTAAAAAAATAATCTGAATATCTTTAATTTGTTTTATTATAGTCTGTGTCAAGCCCAACCAAGTTATAGTAACTATTGAATAATCTGTACGTGGCTAAGTCGCGAATCGTACCGATGTGGCCAAGTCGCAAGAAATGACGTCAGAAAGCTATCTATGTGATATTATTGCAAAATAAAAAAAATGTGTGTGAGTTACTTTTTTTTAGTTTTGGAGTCGGTTGGAATTTGTTAAAGAGAATCGCTTCAAATCTCCCGGTAACTTGTTTAAATGATTTAAGTTCATTACGTTCGGCGCAGGCGCGGCGGGCGGCTTCGGGGGCGAGCTGTGCGAGCCGGTTTCTGGCAGAAGGGTCGATGTTGGCGCCTTTTTGCCGAATCTGCGCGCGCGCATAAATCCTCCGCGGCCGCGTACGGACCAGCTCATTAAAATACCTAAACCGAATCCCGACCGCGATCTTATTAACGTGCGGGGAGTGCAGAGGGAGGGATGGGGGGGGGGAGGGTGAGGTCGTGAGAAGTCTCCACCGGTCCACTCATTAACTGTTACAAATAAAATAATGTGATAATTTATCGTCCACAGACCGGCGCGCTATGTGCCGGCACCGGCACCGTGAGGCTATCCATCCAGACAGACCTAATTAATACTATCCCTGTCGAGTAGGAACCGTTACTAACACGAACAGTTATATACAGGGTTGAACTTAATATGCTGATGGTATTTTAAGGTGATGATCAGACCATCATACTGAAAGACTTTCTCTATGGGACAAAAATCTAAATCGCGAAAAATCTGCTGTCCCACACTAGTAGGATTGCAGTTTTGAGTGGGAAAGCAGATTTTTCTTTTTGCGATTTCGACGTTTGGGTCCCATAAATGAAATTGTTTAGTTTGATGGTCTAATCATCCCCTCGACAAACCGTCAGCATATTAAGAAGGATAGCATACTATATACGTCGTTGTTGTTCAAATTATCCATGCGGAAAAGCAAAGGTTACATGTCCCATACAGCCGTTAACATCGTTTGTCGTCGAATTTTTGAAGTCGTCGTGAAATGCCCATCTAAATAGTCTAGTGAGTTCGCCCGAAGTCCATCTCCAAGCGCAGTCAAGTTGTAGGTCTTCAGTAAAACGATTGTTCTATTAGGTACTAGAAGACATTGAGAACAATTTGTGGGACACACAGTTAAAAGTAATCGTACTTTCAATGATACATTCACTAGGCACAAAATACACAATCCTCAGGATTTCCAAACACTAATACATCTTCTCGCCAAAAAAAAACAAATTACAGATTGAGGTCAAGTCTCAAGGCACCCTCCCTAATCTCAGCTGTCCTAGACTGTCTCAGATTCCCTAATCTGCTGTAGCATACAATAAGTTCCATTTTGTTCTGTTGGTGTTGTGTTCTTGTGTTGTGAACTTGTTTATTATTTCAGTCTTCTTCTTGTCGTGTGGACAGTAAGCCCTGGAGTCAGAGTTTTTCCAGATCGGCTTCAGTGTTACTTATTCAAATAAATTGTTTATCTATCAAATTAATTTCCATAATTATGAGAAGTCATTTCAATGATTTCCTGATGCGCACGAACCTTTGTACCTTTAGGCCTTTTGATCCTTTCTCCATAATAATAGTATATTAAATATAGTGGGTCATGAGTGGGCCAGTGTGTGGTACACTCCACTCCCAACAAGGGAACACTGGGACAAGACCAGGGATGGTGAGGTGGAATCCCACAAGCAAAAACTACTTTATCTTTGATATAGGATTGGTTTTGGCGAATACGAAAGTGAATGTTGAATGCTCATAACGGTAATGTATAATGAGATAATGGGGAACAATAAGCGGCGGTGTCAGCGCTGCGCCTGCGCAAGACCGACGATAGTGTTGTCACGAGCTACTCGCCACTCGCCCGCTAACTGGGCCCCTACACTTATATGGTGATCGGACAATACGAATGATCTACACTATTAACAGGAAAACTGTCGGAGGCGGCCTTACGGCTGGATTTATTATGAGAGCGCGGTGTCGCCGCGTTTGGGCCGCGCTGCGCGGGCGCAGGCGATCCTATCGCGAAATCTATAGGCTCCATTAGACGCGGCGGTGCAGGACACCGGCTTGCGACATTCGGACTGATTGTTATCTTACCGACTGTCTCCCCCCACCCCCCTACACACCTCCACGAACCCCCGGATATATCAATACATACGTGCTCATACGTTGCCTCGGGACGCAATCACTGCATCACTTTATCGCATCATAACATTTACTTACGATCGCAAAAACTAGTCTCGTGTGCGGCGAGGCATGCGCCGGTGCAGCTCTACTTTATAACGTAAGCAAATTTACAAAAAAACCGGTCAAGTGCGAGTCGCACTCGTGCATGGAGGGTTCCGTACCACGATAAAATATTACGGAAAAAAAATTTTTATTTCAGGATCCTTAGTGCGAGCCTGACACACTCTTGACGGGTTTTTATTATTTGTTGTTTTACCTTAAAATATGCACTATTGTCATACCAAGTTTGACGCTAGTATGTATTGCCAATTTAACTATAGAGAAAAAACAAAAACCCTTAAAAAACACATTTTTTGCAAGGGGACCACCCTTAATTTATTACCAGTCTCCAAATCCAATACAATTGATACATATTCTGTAAAAATGTCAATTTTTACATTTGTATTTTTCCGATTACCTTTTACGGTTCGGAATGTACAACCCTCTGAAGCAAGGGCGTACGGACGGACAACGTAGGCTTATGATCATTGATTAGGGTCCCGTTTTCACCCTTTGGGTACGGAACCCTAACAAAAGCACTTCACTTGCGGCGAGCAGATGATCGCGCTCGCGCTGTTAATTAGTCGCGGGCAAAAAACGCAACAAAACGTAAAGCGGGGGGGAGGGAGCGCGTGCGCACTCGAGCGCACTGATGCAATTAAACGCAGAGCTTTTATGAATATAGTATATCGTTTAATCAGTAGGATAGCGGCACAGGTGTGGCGGCGCGCATGCGCGGTGTTACCGAGCGTTATGTAAATGACGCAGTCAGTGCGCGCGCGGGAACCCGGGAACCTGCGCCGGCGAGGACAGCTGGCCGACGAGACGGGACTGTGTTGTGGCACAGCTTGTCCCATAATGTATGAGATAATGGAAGTCGGTTGAAACGTGATTACAATTATTATAGTAGAAGTAGGTCGGTACAGTATGACCAGGAAAATTAGTCCGCTCGTCAATCTTCGTTTGCGCAGACTGGGGTCTATTTCATATACAGGGTCCTGCTAAATATGCTGACACTTTTTTATGTGGATGTGGAACAACTTTCTCTATGGGACCAAGATCGAAATCGCGAAAAAAACAATCTGCTGTCTCCATACATTTGGCTCGGGTAGGGTTGCAGTTTTGTATAGAACAGCTGTTTTTTTTCATGATTTCGATGTTGGTGCCATAGAGAAAGTTGTTCATTTTGATGGTCTGATCATCCCCTTAAAAAGTGTCAGCATATTAAGAAGGACCCTATTTTTGACAATTGTAATTTACAATAACAATTCAGGGTACCTTACTGGCTCCTTATGGCGTTAAGATGATATGTATCCTCATTCTCAGTAATGTATCTCAAATTGTAATTGTAAATTATCATTGTCATGTTTATGAAATGGGCCCTAGGGCCCTCTTTAATGAACATGACAATTGTAATTTACAATGACAACTCAGATTACATTGCTGAGAATGTAGTTACCTACACAATATGTTACCTTATAGCATCATTCGTAACCGGTAAAGTAGGTACACTGAATTGTCATTGTGAATGAGGTTCAGAGTCCCCGTTAACCCAAAGTCATTAGGTAATTAAAAATCAATCTTGCGCGGTAGTCAATGAGTGCAAAATCGTGTGCTACCCAATATTTCTGTACCTCGCTCTAAGTCGAATAGTAGACTTACGGACAAGCGCCCGAGAACTAGTGGCAAATAGCGGCAAGGGATTTTAAGCGCGCGAACGTGGCATATCCTGTTTGTCAATACCACCTGTTAATGAATAAGCGCAAAACGTCATACACCCCAACTGATTTACAACAAAATAATTAGATTGAAACAATAATTTCATTATTTTGGTAGTTAAAATATAAAGTTATTCGCATTTTAAGTTTTCAGGCAAAAATTATTTGTTATCATTTCAGCAATGAATGAAAGCGCTAGCTTGCTCGTGAATACTTTTTAAGAATCTTGTTTTGGTAGTAAGTAGGGTGAGAGTGCCCGTGCGGTGGGTTGAGATCGAGTTTAGTCAATTTTAAATTTTACAAACAAATTATTTAATATTTTGAAAAAAATTACCTATGTTGAAAACATTATAATTAGATTCTACTCTCGATTCTAAACAAACTACTTTTTAGTTTTACGTTAATTCATTAACACGTTGTATAATTTCAAGCGCTATTATAATTTGTCAACTGCGCAGGTACATCAGTAAGACTTATAAGCTCTCAAAACACAGAAGAATTACAGTACATTACACTTTAACTATGATACTAACAGCCTAGGAGGTACTAGCAACAAAAGTCTGCAGCGCAGCGATTCTCTTAGCGAAATTCAACTTGACCGATATCGGCGACATGGTGCAGGAAAACTTACATTAACTACTGAATTTTATCATTGAGACAGTCTCAACAGTTCAATCTCTCCTTCGACAATGTCAAACAGTCTCTAGTGACTGTAACACTTGTCACTTGTCGGATAATGAATCATGATGACGTCCCTACACGCGGCCACTTGTCGCCACGGACGGACGGACGGACAGACGGCGCGGCGGCGGCAAGGCGCGTGACCTTACTGCTGTTAGCTGTCACCCGCCTTCATGCCGTGTGGCCGTGATGATACCATGTACTTACTTACTCTATCGTGGAGTACAAACGTACGTACAAAGAGGTGGAGTACTTCTAGCTGTGAATTCGTGATAATGCGATACATATAGGGTCCTTCTTAATATGTTTAGACCATTAACCGATCAACTCTCTCTATGGGACCAACATCGAAATCGCGAAAAAAAATCTGCTGTCCCATACATTTGGCTCAAGTAGGTTTGCAGTTTTGTGTGGAACAGCTGATTTTTTTCACGATTTCAATGTTGGTGCCACAGAGAAAGTTGTTCAGTTTGACGGTCTGATCATCCCCTTAAAAAAGTGTCTGCATATTAGTGGGACCCTGTATAGGTATACCGACACTCACATCTATGACCCGTTGGGGTAAACATACGACAACTAATTTCTCATTATTTTTATGCTGCCGAATCAGAAACTGACTCATAGATTGATTCTTAAGACACAACCTCCGTAGCCTCCGTGGTCTAATGGTTAAGAGCATTGGGCTCTTGCCACCGAGGTCGGGGGTTCGATTCCCACAGGGGACACCTAGTGATATGTCACTTTGAACATTTTTCCCCAGTTGGCTAGGACATTGCAGGTTGACTCACCTGATTGTCTGAAAAGAAAGATTATTCCGTGCTTTGGATGGCACGTTAAGCCTTTGGTCCCGGCTACTATCTCTAGTGGTAGTAGTCATTACATAAAAACCACGTCAGAGGCCGTAAGTCGGTCTGAAAAAACTCCGACACAAGGACTTGCTGCCCACACGATTAGAAGAAGCAGAAGACACAACCAGACATTCTTCCTCTTTGTAGCGCACAAAAGATATGTAAATATTAAAATACATCCATCAAAGTGTTCTTGAAGGTGCTCAGCCCCTGTCTATCCCAATATAAAAAAGCCATGTAGACAAATTATGTTTTCACTCAGCTCCCAGTGGTAGGTAGGTAGGTACCTAGTTCGTTGGAGGCAATAAATTGCATCGTCTATCATATTTATTAGCCACACGTGTATATAGCTAGCTAGCTACTTATACATCCAGCAAAGTGACTGCATCTCTAGTTCGTTCCGCACACGAAGTCTCACTAAACAAACCATTATCACACTTATTTCGTTTGTAAAGGGTTGTATCAGAGGGTCTTGATATGTGGAATGAGCTGTAGCTCTTGAGTGTTCGCTCGTAATGAGCGGTGCTGCGGTCATTTACTTGCAATCTAGTTGCTGCGCCTGCGCCGGCCGCTGCGCCGCGCACCGGCGGGTCGCGGGTCACACCCCTCCCCGCTCGCCCCCCACACCCCCGCACTCCTCCCGCCGCGTACATATCGCGGCCAGAAAGAAATTCCAAGCTGAATGTATTTTTACCGTGTACTAAAAGTGCAGGCTGGAGAATGTTTTGCGCGCAGCAGCATCGGAATGCGTTAGTTTGTTGTATTAACAACAGGTATTGGGTACTTGTTAAAAATATAAACTGCACTCTTCAATCTTCATCAACATACAGGGTCCTTCTTAATATGCTGACACTTTTTTAAGGGGATGATCAGACCGTCAAACTGAACAATTTTCTGTATGGGATCAACATTGAAATCACGAAAAAAAATCTGCTGTCCCGTACATTAGGCTCGAGAAGGTTTGCAGTTTTGTATGAAGCAGCTGCATTTTTTTCGCGATTTCGATGGTGGTCCCTTGGAGAAAGTTGTTCTGTTTGACGGTCTGATCATCCCCTTAAAAAAGTGTCAGCAAATTAAGAAGGACCCTGTATATGCCTTTATACCTTCTACGATCTTTAGTCGTTTGGGAGTCTTGTACATAAAAATATAGAGATTCTGGAAATCGTCTTCAATTACGACATCAGCACGTCACAAGTCAGCGTATATGAAACAGCACTTCGCGAATTTTACCCGATTAGATAATGAAGACTAAGCCACAGTATCGAAGTTAGCAAGAGAGTTTTCATAAAATATAAGGTCCAACTAAATGTAGATGGACCGCCATCCCGGATACTCCAACAGCCAGTGGAAGAACTAATCCAAGTATCGTAAATATATCTAA
Source organism: Agonopterix alstromeriana (assembly GCA_963924505.1). Taxonomy (NCBI): domain Eukaryota; kingdom Metazoa; phylum Arthropoda; class Insecta; order Lepidoptera; family Depressariidae; genus Agonopterix; species Agonopterix alstromeriana. Next base: position 16,080,950 of record OZ004679.1, read on the forward strand.
TGCCCTCATAGTTTGGCTGCCAATTACAGTAACCACTGCATCTTTTTCCTTTCCATCTCATTCAGGAGGTTAAGGAATCGACTCGTCGAAGGTATATTTACTTATGCACTTAAAAATATTTCGAGTACCTGACTGATATTCTAACAAGGCGGTCAATATAGTCGATACAGGCTAAGAGACTCCAGGAATGTACTAAACTGGAACTCTCGAATCAAAAAAGCCAGGTAGTAGTCGGCTCCCACAGTGCGCAGGCGCGAGGAACTAATTAAATGTTCCTCCTTTACGAGCGTATCACAACACCGGCACCATCACGTCACGAGCCCGCCGCGACTCGTCTCCCCATACAATGCGATGCTCTGAGTCACGCCCGCCGCGCTCGCTCTACATCTAATTTACTAAATTATATTAACTCTAAAAACTGTATAACTAGTTTCTTTTATGTTCCCCAAATTAGATTTGACCTGACAAAGACGAGGACCTAAAAAAACAAATTGTATCTCATCGGCCGGCGTAGCTTTGTACCACGCGATGATAAACATTTCGTTTTAAGAGTTTTTAGAGCAAAAAAGTTATGTAGGCACTCAGCCAGGCTATGTTAATCAAGCATATGCATACGACTATATTCCCCGAGGGGGAGTGAGACATATTGTAAAATAATATACTCATGACTTCCACATTCAATTCTTCTTGTAGTGTCATCTCCTTATCGGAGGTTGACTTTCATAAGAGCTATTCAAACCCTAGAGGCTGCAACCCTGAATAGTGAGGTGGTATTCATATCGAACAGTTCACACAGATTCTTAAGCAAGGAAGTCGTTCTTCCAGGCATTCGTGTCCCTAAAATTTTCCCCTGGTTCGTGTCCCAAAAACGGAATTCGGATCTTGGATTCCGAACCAGAATTAGGATTTTGTATAGGATTTGATGCCTCCGTAGTTAAGAATGCAGTGCCCAAACTCTACACAGTAACCCTACTCATCGACACTTTTAATATAACTGAACTTCGAAATAGAAGCATGTAGGTTTCCTCACGATGTTTCCTTCACTAAAAAACCAATTGTGTTACAAATCGTAAAGTTCCTAAAAACTTTTATACGTGTCAACCTAGGCGAGAATCGAACCGTCGTTGTCACCTTCACGGAAAGCTACTTGCCACTAGACCACCAAGACTTAATAGTATAGGCTATGTAAAATAGTCTGCATAATCTATCGAAGGCGATCGTTATCAGCTAGTCTGTCGCAGGCACTCCCCCAGACAGACGGACACGACGTGTTTAGACAGGCCGAACGATATTAATTAATTGCCTTCCAGTCTAATAGTCGATATTGATGTATTGGACGTGGACGCGACCACTTTTGTAGCGGCCACTGGCTGACAGCCGATAGATGTACACGATGCGGACATCATTGACGTGATATTTGCTGTACCTACCTAGTTGAACACTATTTGTTTTTGGTCTAGCAGTGTCCAAGGGTCTAGTTTGTTGGAATCTCATAAGACCATCAAACTGAACAACATTCACTTCGCTTTGTTCTTTTATAAAAAAACATCAATGGTTAACGACCCCCTCAAACTTATGAAATACCTAGCAGATATTTTTTTACGATTTCAAAGTTGGTCCTGTAGTGAGAGTTGATCAGTTTGACGGTCAGAAGCACACCCCCTAGAATATATCACGAATTTAAGTAGGTCTACCTAGTACTGAAATCTCAGTGTGGAGGTTCCCGCGGGAGGATGGTTCTCTCAATCACAGCGCTGCGCAGCGCGCGGGGTCGACGACCGCGCGCAGGTGCCTGCCCCGCGCCCGCGCAGCCCCCGCGACAGGTTCTCTGACATAACTCGCTCCCGAGGGCCACATATCTACTGCTTTACGGGTTTTTGTCAGAGATCGACTCCGCATCCTCCCCGTCCGTCCGTCCGTCTGTCTGTGGGCTCGTCCGCCGCACACAGCGCCGTAATTACAGGGTGTCGTAAAATGGACATAAAATGGGTCACAGCTTACGTGCTCATTACTGACATCATCACATTAGAGGGGCCCGGGGCGAGGGGCCCGGGGGGAGGGGGAGGCGGGGCACTAAGCGAGCTCATCATTCATTTGACAAAGTTATTAGTTTGTACACCTGTTTGTGGTTCTTTTGTTTATATCTCGCCCGTGTGATTCCCGGCTTAGAATTCCGTAGAACCATTTCATCTACTCCCATTGGTACCGTACGAGGCGACTAAGGGATGAGATTACTTTTTGAGTGTTTTATCGGTGGAATACTATCCAATGAACATTATTGAAGCATCTTTGTAATTGGAAACATTAAATAGAATAGAATTAAACCTTATGGTGTCCACACCGAACCAACCACACAAGCCGCCCCGACACAGCAGCCCAATGATAGAACAATTATAAAGGGTGTAAATTTAAATGCATTACATACTTTAGAGTTGCTTAAGAACATGAAACTGAACAACTTTTACTATGAGACCGTCATTGAAATCAAGAAAATACATTTTGATTGAGTAGGCTATTTAATTTTTATGAAAAATCTGTTTTTTTTTTGCCTTTTATTCCTGGTCCAAACTAGCTGGTACCTTTTGTTGTTGTAGTAAACATTCTGGTTACCCCGCAATATGATCGCTAGATTATGTATGTACACAGGGCGCCGTGTGTACTTACTTGGTATGTATGTACTTTCGACGCCCAAGTTTGGGCTAATGGAATTTTATTGATCCTTTAATCAGCTTTAATTTAATGAACTAATGGAAATAAGTTTGTATTAGTTGAGTAATGAGCATCTTGTTCAATATTCAGTACAGTCGAGTAATAAGGCTGATTAGTAGTTGAAAGTAAATTATTGATTAGTTTGAATTGCATATCTGCAATCAGTATGGAATTAGGGGTAATTTGAATTGAATGGGGACTGCGAGAGCATGTTCAGACGCAGGCAATTAGTGTAGAGTTGCATCGATAGAGATCAACGCGTCCGGTGTTGCGCGACGCCGCGACGCATCGCGTCCGGCGCAACGTGCGTTGTGATCATTTGCGGGTCGGGTCGGCGGCGGCGGCGGCAGTGCCAGGCGCTAGCTATACCTACAGCCTACACTACAGATCATAAAAGTTGCATTGCAAATTACATATCCTTTGGGGGCTGGAGAGAAATCGCGCTAAATAAATCGCAACTGAACCATGAATGGACCGCGTGCGAACTACAACTTTTAACACATTCGGCATTGCGCTATTCATTTTACAGTCGTTAAAGCCGTTTTAACAGATCGCCCAGACGTCAAAGGCTTTAGACGTTTAGCGCGATGCGGAATTTAGCACAGTTGAATGAGATTACAACTGAAATTGGATTAGGATTGAACGGGGACGTTTTAAATTAGCGCGATATTACTATAAAGGGTGTTAACTTAATTGCATTACAATACAGAATTGCATCAGACCATCCAACTAAACAACTTTTGTGACCAACATTGAAATCGCGAAAAAAAAACAGTTGTCCTATACATTTTGGTCGAGTAGGATTGCAGTTTTATATGGAACAGCTGATTATTTTTCGCGATTTCGGTGTTTGTCTTTTAGAGATCGTTCTTCAGTTTGATGGTTTGGTCATCCACATAAAAAAGTGTCAGCATATTAAGAAGGACCCTGTATCCTGAAGGAGCCTGATCATCCTTTTAAATCTGTAACGCACTACAGTTCATTTTACTTTGATCGAAGCTTATAAGGATCACCTTTAACATAGATTTTTAACGTTTTTGGATTGAATAATGTACTGTCTCCTACGAATAATTGGTGATTGGTGGCTACCCTTTAGCCCAAAAAACACTGAATAAGAAATCTTATCTATTAGTCGCCTTGTACTACACCAACGGGAAGAAATGGGGTGGTCAGGGGGTTCATTCTAAGTCGGAATAGATACGACATGTATGTTATGCATGTTAATCTTAACTATAAATAATCTGTGTCTTAAGTCTATTAGACAAATCAGAATATAATAATTGCTCATTGCAAAACTATATTAGTGAGTCAACATTTTGGCGATATTTCGAAAATTCTAATGGAACCTATTCCATGTCAAGGCATACGGTATCGTCTTGCGCCTCACAATAACATATTGTTACCGCTATCTGACATCTACTATCTCCATCTAATAACATGGCACTTACTAAGATGGTTGTTTGTTCCAATACCTAGCGAGCGCGACTCAATACTCACATTATTTGGAACTATTCGTGCGCATGCGCAGCGCACTCCTACGATACCCCTGATATGATCGTACATTAGTGCGCAATGCCCGCCACCACAGATAACAACAAACAATCACGCTAAAACGTTAGTTACCAACGAACGAGTTATATTACGTCCCTCTATTGTAATGAGATATTGGTGATGTGATGTGATACAACTAATGTGAAACTATTTATCATTCCTAACAGCTACTTAAACATAGATCTGACTTTCACATCTTTTAGCCGCGTCAATATCTGACAGCGATCACCTTTGTTAGCTTCGATGTCAAAAAAATAAGCACTGACGCCTTTTATATCTGGATGGACATAAAGCCTCGGCAGTCATAACAATGTGCCATCAGGATCTGTGCTCGTGGGACTCTGGGAGGGACGGGGAGGCAGGGAGGGGAGGGGAGGGCAGACTCGGTGCTGCCGCAAAAACACCAGCCGCCACGCCACGCCACGGCCGAACCACACGCAAAAACACTCGCTTATTGTATATTACATTGTATTCCAGAGCCTTTCTTTTTTGCCGACATAAAAGTCGACTATAACTCACTTGTATTCATGTACTTTTTGCTGCTGTTGAGAGAGGTGACGATTTCCTCTACGTGTGCGCACATTAGTGACCCACATAGATACATAGCTGGAGACTAATGCGCTGTAGTCGTCGGTAATCTATGTTTGTGTCACATTATAATGAGTGCGGTACAATTTGTTGAGAGAACTGGGTCACCTGCAGGCGCAGGCCTCGCATGTCGCGTCTCGCCAGGCTATGTGACAAGTAGGTACTAATCCATCTATAAACTATCTACAGAGTGAAATTGATATCATTTGCATCCTTTTAAACTAAGAGTCTACCCACCAGCTGTTCCATACTAAACTTCAATGCCTATTCGAATCAAATGTATACAACAGCTGATTTTATTTTTGCTCCGGTCGGTTTGCTCCCATATTCCCAGTCTCTTAGTTTCAAGGGATGCTATCGTGGATTGTATTAGTGTAGTGGTAGTGGATTTTAAAATCTCTACTATGGCAAGATGACTCACGTTATAGAAAATGAATTAGTTTTCATTAACATTATATTATAGGTTAATAGGTCACAGGAGGTGATTTTCAGAATTTCTGAAGATAAACCTTAGAAAAGACTAATAAAGGTTCTAAACATAATGACCAAAATATCAGTTCTTAACTAGTTGTGTTAATTAGTATAATTTTACTATTTCATATTGTATTGTAAGTTTGTGTTGATCAAAGTTTTAAAAATCTGTTAAAATACCTAAGGCTGCAAAGATGCAGCCTCTACATTTAACAGTTTTTTAGCTTCGATTAGGTACCTACTTAACAAAACGAAAGAATCAATTATAATAATATTATCAAATAAAGTATTCCAGTTCTTATCGGATGTACTTATAAGTGTTAAGTATTAGTAAATGAGAGTAGGTATTATAGGGTAGGGATTTACCACTTGGTCAATGAAACAAACAAATTACGTCGATAACATTAATGTTTCATTAGAATTAGTAGATCATTAGCAGTTTGTACATACAAGGGATTAATGGTCAAATCAGTAGGATATATGATTAAGCGACGCGCGCGCCATTCTGCGGATGTTGCTATCGCATCCGCGCACAGCCGATAATGCGCCCGCGCCGCGCCGCGCCGCGCCGCCTGTGACACGCGTGGTTGATTTTGGAGTTTAGCTTATATCAATAACGTTTGTGGATATGGTTATGGTATGAGAAAACAATCTTGTTTGTCATTAGAGTGGGATGTACGACCGTCGTAAGTGGTAGAGCAGTCAACTAACAAACGAATAGAAACATCACGAGTTACCAACCATGGCAGTATCTTTGTACTTTGGATTTAGTTGTTCTGATTGGAAATAGAGCCACAGGATGTCAGGAGATTAATCTGGCGATGCATATATTAGATACGTGCTATGTATAGGTAATATAATCTAATTATATTAATGTATCGCGAAATGTTTTCTCTTGAAAACCTGTATCACACGTTGGCTCAATAACAATTTTGTATTTTGTTTGTATTTGTATATTTCTATGGTTATTTTTCACATTTTCAGTCTCACAAGCCATTAATGTTCTCAGTTTTTAGAAAACGCTGTTCTTAAATCATTAGATGAGGGTAGACAGTAAGTATAATAGCATATAGTGGCGACTAGCGGGTTTCTTAGCGAGTAATGACTTGATTAGATTCACGTTCGCAATAATTTGCTAAGTCCAAGTCATTTCCTGTTCCCGCGCCGCCGCCGCCGCCGCCGCCGCCGTCCAGCACACTCTTACCAGCTCTACATACATATACCTACCTACGTACATACATAATAATGTAGAGATGTGCAAGTACATGCAGAGGTTAGCAACAAACAGGATACAAGAAGCATACACGGAGTATATTGCATACAGGGTCCTTCTTATTTTACTGACATTTTTAAGGGAATGACCAGACCGTCAAACTGAACAACTCTCTTTATAGCACCAACATCGAAATCGCGAAAAAGCCTGCTTTCGCTGTTGGTCACATAGAGAAAGTTGTTCAGTTTGATGGTCTGATCATCCCCATAAAAACAGTCAGCATATTAAGAAGGACCCAGTATAGATATCTTTCTATAACGTACCTACGTACTTATATGGTGTTAACAAAAGAAGGACAAGGAAGGTCAATCCCAAGTAAATGGGACATGGTATAGAAGGAAAACGAAGAGAGGTACAGAGATCCTTGCCTAACGCAGTATGATTGTTGCGAACATATCCAGTCGATGGGACACCTGTTGGAATGTCTCTGGTGCCCGAACACTTGCACGAGGGAGGATCTCAATAAAGCTACACTGGATGCTGTCAGGCTCATGTATTCTTAACGTGTTCGAACTTGTTACTCAAAGACTAAGTAATTAAAAGTTAGCTCCGCTGCTAACCGGTTCCGTGTTGTACCAGCTCTCTGCCGGCCCGCGTGTGTACACAACGCCGTGACGCAGTGTGTACACACACGGACGGGTTTGGATCGATCGACGCGGACGTGGAGTGTGGTCACATCCGCGGAGTGGTCCCTTGTAAGAAACGTTACAAACGCAGGAAGTGCCGGGACTCGGGATGGAGGACTTCTTGTTCATCTCATTATACTGTAGTTATGGGTCTATTGTAAGTATACGTATAGAGTACTAAAAAAGATTGATACGCTTGTAATACTAAAGAGGATATAATTCGGAGCGCGCTCCATACAAACGTACTATGGTGATATTTTCAATACTAACCAATTAAACTCATTGAAAATTTTCAGAATCAATCTAAAAACAAATTTCTATGCTTGTATAGAGTCAGATTTTCGTTAAAATGTATAGTTTTAAAGTTACAGTGCCTCAAAGATTTCCATACAAATCTTAAATTAATCCTAGCATTGAAACTGTATATTTTAACGAAAATCGGACTCCATACAAGCATAGATATTTGTTTCAAGATTGTTTCAGCAAAATTTCATTGACTTTAATTGGTTAGTATTGAAAATATCACCATAGTACGTTTGTATGGAGCGCGCTCCAAATTATATCCCCTTAAGGATTCACTGGAAGAAATAAATTCTTACAATACCAATCTGTTATTTTGAGATATGAAAAAATGCTTTCATTTTTTTTTAGGTAAAGTTAAGTACCTTAGTATTTGTTATTGATCAGGGTACAAAGAGTGGTAGGGTGGTAGAGTCAAAAATAATGTCAGAAAACTATCCATGTGATATTATTTTGAATAAAGCTTTTTGAGTTTTTTTTGACAAACAAAATATTTACTTAGGAAACTGAAAAACAAAAACAATACGCTACAGAGAAATGACACGCTCTCCATACCTACCTAACATGGTCGTATTTTTTAAATAATAATATTTTACCTTTTATAAAACTGTATCATAAATGTGTCTGTACATTGAAGAGATTGAAAAAAGTAACGATTTTTACGTGTCCCTGATTCCAAATCACAAATTTTTAGAGTTTTTGTGTCTGTTTGTTCGCGTATCACGTGAAAACTTAACACTTTTTGTGTTTGAAAGCTTATGATTAGACATAAAATCTGGTATATCATTTATCTCACTAACGATGACGGGAACTTGTGCGGACGAATTCGCGGTTAAACACTAGTGTTCTTATAATTCTAGTGTAAAAACCATATTTTAATAACTTTACTACTATAATTATCAAAAAAAACTAATGACTTTTAATGAATCATGGAATAATCCGATCATACTTCCTGCGATTGAAGTTATCAACGTTTTAGGGAAATTCCTCTATGTAACTGTTAGTATCGTGGTGATAACGAGCACGAGCTTGCGCACGCGCCGCGATCTGTGTCATTATTGTGTTATCTGCCACCCAGTCGGTTATGTCACTGTGCTAATTATAACCGAGCTTATCTCACTGAGGGGGTGGACTGGATCTGAAACATTGTTCTCAATCGAATATCCATAGTGCCTCCGAGAGTCCCCAGACATACGGACCATTGATGGTCCGATTTTGCAATAACTTCATCTGACCTGATATCAGGTTTTCGGAATTCCGTATGTATGTGGCAGGTCTTATGCGCGTTACATAGGTACAAACGAATTTCCTAGCAAAACTACGTATTTTAACGGAAATCTGAAAAATGTAAAGCACAGACATTGGTTTCTAGATAGTATCTAAACACTTTCATTGACTTTAATTGATAAACTTCCAAAATATAATCTAATTTCGTATGTATGGAGCGCGAACTGAATTAATGCTGGCAGTCTTACACTACTAAAATCTAGAAACCGTATGGTTTTTGTCTCATTGTTTACAATATACTTAAGCCTAATAATATGAGTCGTTTCATTTGTATGAAATTGTAGATTGAAATACTCACATATCATGAAATTGGAAAATGTGTAAAGGAAATGTTTATTTTAGCGACATATAGCGGCTTCACTTCTTAATATTATTCTTTGAGATTATTTGGAGAAATCCCATTTAAATTGATGCCTATTTTACTATGTAAATGTTTTCAAAGCTCGACGTTTTCTGGAGACAATCTAAGTATGAGTCAATCTTTTGCAATCTTATTATATAGGTATGTTAATCCGGGTCGTGACCTGCCTGGGAACCAGTTCCATCGATAAATAAAATAAGTAAACTTTAATATCAGAGTGAGGCCGCGTCGTCCGTCGTCGCGTCGGCCGCGGGCGCTGCTCCATTGTCCTGTTATCGACTCATTGTGTCATCTGCCGCGTAACTGGGCCATTGTGCCCCGACCCCCCAACCCCCTGACCCCCTGCCCGTTCTGACCCCGACCATCCTTTCTCACAACTCACTAACTCTACATATACCTACATGAGTCACATTTCCACGACAAAAAACGAAATCGCACCGACATATCCTCCACCGAATTAACTGACGATAAGCCTTCCCCCCGCGGCTCAAGATCGCCGCCCTCACCCCCGCACCGGCCTTAATTAAAACGTCTGACGAAGGATTTCGATGTGAATCCAGATGTTAGCGATGAAACGCTCCCATACCTCGACCGCTTCGGGATGATCGCGGGAGGTTTAACATAGAGTGTTTGCGCATAGGTATGTGGGTCTGGAGCGACCGCGGCGAGTGTGTGGAGGTGCACTGCGAGCCCTACCTACCTGCGCGCTCGTTTATTTGTGTCCGCGATGTGCCTGCGCAGTACTACGGCTAGCGAGCGAGCCGCGGCCGAGGGCCCGTGGTCACGAATTCTTCCTTCATTACTCAACTGGCTCCACATGTCGCCGCGGCTGCGCGGGCGCGGGCAGCGAGCGGCTCGGCAGAGGTATAAATTAATCCTCGATCCAATATTATTACTTATCGGTCCGATTGTAATCCCCGTGCATTAATCACGACCTCACGATCCCATGGCTTCCTCCATGTATAATGCGTTCCATGTCTACGCAGTAACTATGTGTATTAATATGTCGACAGTTCCATATCTTTGTCGGATTGACCCAGATTAAAACAATTCTTCACCAGAAGGACTGTTTAAGATTTGAGACTCTTCATTGATACTGTTTTGGCGACGAGCTCACTTTCTGTCACTCTGGGCAGATGCAACAGCGAACAGCATGATGCTCTGAGTATACTTAGGTACTATATCTAGAATATGCCTGAGTGCCTCTTCGAGGAACGTACTTAGTTGTGAACTTACGTATGCATTTACTCTACATAACATAGTCCTTAGTGAATCAGTAGTATTTTAATTGATTCAACGAATACTTTACCTACTCGTATTTATAAGTTTAAGTTAAGATAGCGGTTTTAAATGTGTTCAAAATTATGTATGCAAGTGTGTCAGCACTAATCAGTGTCTACGCGGCGGGCGGCGACATTGTACGGAGAGTGCAGAGCGACCTGCACGCGCGTATGGTAACGAGCCTGCGCTGCGCTGCGCCGGCACCGAGGCGGCACATTACCGTAACTCTGCGTGTAATGTGTTAGTTTTCGCGCTGAATTGATTGTAAACAACGCGTCCGCTAACGAGCACCGACACCTCGCCTCCCCCGCACCCCCGCGCACCCCCGCTGGTGTCGACCATTGAACTGGCTGCGTGCTCAGCTCAACTTCTGTCACCGATAGGTCTTCCGAGAACCATTCTATAGGCTAGTCATTAGCAGATGCCTAAGCGCATGCTTCTACCAATTATAGGTATCTGCTTTTCGTCTATATAGGTAGGTAGGTTATATGGGTACATGGATTTGTAGAAGATCAACGTAACTATTAGGTTGGTCTTCTTCTTAATCGTATCCTCATGGCTGCGGGACGTGACCATATTGGGCCGCTTGTGTCACCACAGCTCCCCAGGCCGCTCGATCTTGAGCCCGGTGTATCTGGTCTGCAGTTATGCAAACCATCAGATCTCCTGACTGTCTGCCCAAAGAATTCAAGGAATCATTGCATACAGATCGTTACATTGAGATAAAGTCATCACGTAATAATACAGTGTACTTATTAATATGCTGACGACTTTTTTAGAGGATGATCAGACCATCAAACTGAACTACTTTCTCTATCGGACCAACATCGAAATCGCGAAGAAACCTTTGCAGTTCCATACTAAACTGCAATCCAATTCGGAGCAATTGTATGGAATTGCGGATTGTTTTTTCACGATTTCGGGATTGGGAAGAAAGAGAGAGTCACATAGAGAAAGTTGTTCATTTTCATGGTCTGATCATCCTTTTAAAAAAACCGTCAGCTCATTATGTTGAATGTATACGCAATTGATAATAAATGCTTCACCTAATTATAAAGATTAACTCTCACACCACACGTATGTTTGTGTGTATAGTTCAACGGAGCGCGACATGTTGTCATCGGATAGTATCAACGCCGGCGCAGGCGCAGCGAGGGCGGCCAAGTGAATAACTGTCACATTTGACGCATCGCCGCCCATCTGCCGTAATGTGTCTATTTGTTTGTCTGTCTGTCCGTCAGGGGCGGGAGGCTGTCGACTATCACAATGGCGCTCTATTTATGAGCGTTGCGTATGCGCATAATACGCTTTGTCTGCTCAATTATCTTCTTAATGATTCAATTTCATTAACTATCTGTTCATTATCTTCGTGATGTGTATTTAAGAACAGCTCGCATCTAGTTTAATGGTTATTTATTGTAGAGCTGCTTAGACTTATTACTTGCGCTTCATCTCAAACACAAAGAGAAAAGGAGTTAAATCAAACCTTAGTTCACAAAGAGACTATGATGGTAAAAGCGAATATTTAAATGATCGCAAGATTATTGGTTGGTCTGGCCCACCACATAACATGCGGAATTTAAATTCGGAATTCTGATTTTGTATGGGTTTGATGCCATGCTGCCTTGTGTTTAATGATCGAAAGGCTAGCCGCTAGCTAGCGCTCGTCGCGTCGTAATCTTCCTGAAACAATTTAATGCTGAATGTGAAATAGATATAATTACAACCTTAAAAAATGCTTAGCAATTATAGCAAAGTTTCTGACCAACCTGGGTGAATAAATAGTGAGTTTATGTATATTTGTATGAGCTATTAAGCTGACAAGCTCGAGCCCCTGACGCGACGGGCGACGGGCGACGTGCGCACACGCACCCCTCGCGCCGCAGCGTGTGACAGTTGCACCCCTACATCACAACTAGGCACACCACCGGCATCGAGCATGCCATAACTGTTATAACAATAATATCACGCACTTGACACCATCTGCACATCTACAAATATCACTACCGCATTGTTATCAATATAATGCAATCATATAGCAAACTGCACTGTAGTGGTCGTATTTGTTACGAGCTCTCTTTTTAAGCCATCTGCCATCATTTAACCACTTCTATGATCATAGAGTGCAATTATAATGTATGTAATATCTACTTCAGTTAAGTGAGATTCAATCACTCCCTATAAAAAATACTTGTATCCCTGGACTCGACAGGAATTGACGAAGAGCTATTTAAAGTGGCGACAAAGTAGGAAGACATGTTCATGTATTGGTAAATATAACTACGACCGTATTTTCGATCGGGGTAGTTAAAAACTACGCTAATACATCTTAGCTCCTAAACTGACCAGTTGAAGAAATGATTGAAGATTCACATCACAATTCGCATTTGCATATTTACATATCAATCAAGTAGCGATAGGTGCTCGCCCTTTCGCCCACTTATATACTACATAAGAAACATTCATTATTCATATTAATTGTCCCTTAGTAGCCTCGTTCGACAACCACGAAAAGAAATCGAGCGCCAATCCCATACCTCACAACAGTATAAGAAAGAGTATCTATGACCACACCTTGGATACTGTCAGCTGATAGCTGCCATTTCATACAAAGAAGAAAAATTTAAAAGAAGAGTTTAAGATTGAAAAGAGTGCTGTTTTCGTTTGGCGAGAGATAGACAGGGATATTCAGAGCTGACTGCTAACCTCCAGTAATTGAGAGGAACCCGAAGAAGAGTTAAGCATGTGCGATACTGAAAAGTGTGAGAGAGACAGTAATACGCATTTCCTTAAGAGGTAACCATGAAGTAACCAGAGGGGGTGAGGAAAAAAGTTGGTGGGAGGCAGGGATTGTCCATACTGTACGTAGTACTAGATACTCATTCTTATACTGTACCCATATCCATACCACATGAGTAATCATGCGACCATACGGTGAAATCGATCAAATAATAATAATATGATTGATTATAATGTTGCCATAATTTCCTGAGAGTAATAGTGCGTGGGAACACGACGATTGGCGACACATAGTGGTAACATAGCGGTATGTAGATCAGTGCAGATCTGACGACGGTGTGGCAGTTAGCCGGTACCTACCTACCTGCTACAGAACGACATCAGTTTCCGTTCGACGTCGTGGAGGCAATCGTTCTCCGAAGCTGAGTACTAATTGCGACCACGCAATATTATACTATGTCCACGTCTCGGCCTGACCGTGTGGTCAACTTACCGACTAGGGTGTATCTTCTCGGTAGTTGACTCCACAGGAGGCAACATATAAAATGTGAAAAAAATTAATTAATCGTTCACAGTTTCTGTAGAAGAACAGATTCTTTTTCGTGATTTCGAAGTTGGTTCCATTTTAGTTTGATCGTATGAAACACTCTCTAAAGTATATGGTCCTTCTTAATATTCTGACACTTTTTAAGGGGATGATCAGATCGTCAAACTAAAAAACATACTCTATGGTACCAACGTCGAAATAGCGAAAAAAAAATCTGCTGTTCCATACAAAACTGCAAACCTACTCGAGCCAAATGTACAACCTGAAAAATACCTACAGATCTAAAGAGCACCAGATAGATCTAGATCACAGAACACTTGATAGTCTCAGATGAACCTTAGATATGTAGATATGTCCATCAGTATCTATCTGCCGGTAGAGACTCGATGTGAATATTTGTACTTGTTAGTTAGTGAGCCCACCGGCACTGGCCAAGGTAGGGGAGGGCGCCACCCGACAGCGGGATGCGAAGTGCGTGTGGCCAAGTGACTCTACATACATAATATACTGTTTTGTGTTGTGTGTACGAAAAACAAAACACTACACTGTCAAAAGGTGAAAACACAGGTATCTTTGGATAAGTGTTTTCCATCTTCAGCCTCGTCATCTGATGTGACTGATGCCAAACACGTCATCATATTGTTGTTCATCTTGTTAATATGATGAAGGTTTTTAAGGGGATGATCAGTCCATGAAACTGAACAAGTTTCTGTATTTGACCAAAGTCCAAATCACGAGACAAATCTGCTGTTCCATAAAAATCTCAAGTCACCTTATTCAGCAATTTTTTTTTAGATATTAATTCTAGAAAATTTTCTGATGGGTCAAAACCATGATTCTATTTTATCTGATGGATATGGTAGGTACATGGATAGGATAAATATAACAGAATCAATACCTATATGAAATCGTGAGGAAACCTGCATGCTTCAATTTCGAGGCATGTATTGTACCCACTGTCCATTACAAGTGGCGACGGGCTCACCCCTCGTCACACTGGCTGGACAGAGTTTCGGTACTACTGGTGAAACGTGGATGTTCTGAGGTTTCAGAATATCTCTGACTACCCCCTCGGGGAATATAGTCGTGAGCATATGCATGCCTATATAAAAATTGCATTACCTGTGTAAATACAAAACCTAAGATTTAAAAAAAAATAGTTCAACTAATGTCAGAACATGCAAGTATTTTCTAAGTCAGTAACCTGGCGCCGCGCCGGTGCTCCGCAAAAACCATCAGAATGAACAAACTAATCACTTCCGCTGCGACGCGATCCTACACGACTCGCTCCCGCACATAACATACGTCTGTCTGTCTGTCTGTACGCATCCGATGCAGCGCACATTCATACGTTACTTACATCGACTGCTTCTTGTTACGCTCTCATCTCGATTCAATCACGTTTACACACACATATACATAGACGTACACATTCACGCTCACGACCGTTTGTAATATTCGAGATATCTGAAATATAGAGACATCTACCTGAATAGAAAAATTCTAATTGTCAATGTCGACCTCAATTTCGAATGTCTGCCCACTGCTACTATTTACAAAAACATTTTAGATTTTATTGTTCAAACGAGCGTGTGCGCTGAATAAATATACTCTTTGGTCCTTTCCTTAGAATTTGATGGAACAGGAAACCGATATTGTCAGCCAGTATTGCATCTAGACTTGCTTTGCTACAATTTCCAGCGCTGCGCTTTCAGGGCCCCTAGACAAAGTATCTTTCGATTAGCGTTAACGACAGTAAAAAACATAAAAATGTATGGACTTGACGTATGGTGACGAAAGCAAATGTCAAAATGTTTCGATCGCCAATGTCAAATCCATACATTCTGTAATTTTTTACTAGCGTTACGCCAATAGAATTTCACTTTGTCTAGGGCCCCAGATCCGCAGACGCCACGTTGTCATAGAGTTCCAGAATAGAATGGCGTTGCAAGTATAGATAATTATGTCACCAACCTTTAAACTAAAAAAATCAGAAACATAGCATAAGCTTATGAACAAACAACAACTAGCTAGAGGGTTGATGTGAACACCACAATTATTGAAACACCAGCTCCCTGAAGGAAGTCTCCCACTTGAGTCCTGCGCAGTGCGCAAGCGCTGACGTGCCAGATAACGTATCTTTATTGTCTTGTTCACTCCATACGTCGCCACTCGAGACAACATTAGTTATTTATTGTTTTCAGGATCCCACACTACACAGTACAGTGCTACTGGACTCACCCCTTATATTCGAGTGAGCAATACCGACGCGACGTAAATCCTTTCAGGGTGGATAGAGCCTTTGCCACAACTGTTGATTCCGTCTGCTTGTAACACCTTTTGTACACAGTTTGAACAATATTCTTATTTTTAGTCTTTTAACTACAAACAATCTATTTTAAACATACAGTTGTATGACTAAGCTGGTAAATCAAACGTATGTTTATTTCAGTGTTTTTCATTCAAGATGATTCAGGGAATGGGTTCCTTCAGTTTTAGTGTGATATAACCCTATCCATCTAACCTGGAATCCATCATCCCCGGAAGTACCAAGTGTGCACAAGCGGTAGTATGTTAACTACGTTAATGATCTACTAAGACATTTCAATTCAAGATATATAGGATCTGCTTCCACGAAATTAGTTATTTGTTTGGTAATATTATACAGGGTCGAACTTCAAATGTTGTCGGTTTTTTAAGAGGATGATCAAACCATCAAACTGAACATCTTTCTCTTTGGGACCAACGTTTTTTTTTTGGCTTACCAATTGGCTGTTCCATATTAAATTGTAATTCTACTCGACGGACATTTTATGGGTCATGAATTTTTTTTTTACAATTTTATTTTTGGTCCCATAGATAAAGATTTCAGTTTTAAGGTCTGATCAACCCCTTAAAAACCATTTAACAAATTAAGAAGAACCCTATATAACGTAGTATGAGTACGACAGTAGGCACCCACAGCGGGGCGCGGGTGTGGACTGCGGCAGGAAACTCAATGGGAGAGGATGACGTTTTTGCTGCGCGCGCGCAGGGCAGCGACCAGCGACCGGCGCGGCGCAGGCGCGGCGGCGTGCGGCGCGCAGGAACTGTTTTTGTACGCAATCGATCGCGGATCACAACCTCACTGTTAGATGAAATGCATTGGGATCAGTCCACACGAGCTACTAGCGATGGCCACAAGTAGACTAGCCACTGCACTTTACATTCCTTTATAGCGATGATTCGAGATAAATGACTAAGGAACAAAAAGTCAGCGCATACGTACGACACAGCACATCAAGAGTCATCATCATCATCTGCCTATATACGTCCCACTGCAGGGCACAGGCCTACCCTCAGGGAGGGTGTATGGACATCAGTCCACCACGCGTGCTCAATGCGGATTGGTATACTTCACATAGGCATGCGAATTTTCTACAGCGTATGCTGGTTTTCCCACGATGTTTTCCTTCACCTTTTGAGAGCAGTCGGTATTACGTAAATAAGGTAGAAAACTCATTGGTACATGGCATGTCGTCCGTAGAGATTCGAACCTGGACCCCAAGATTGGGTTTCCATAGCTCTCCCCAATGCGCTACAGACGCTCACACATCAAGAGTATCAGCAGATCAATCAGAAGCAGACCATCGACTATCAAGAGAGTTTGAATAAATACAAGACCCAACTAAAAACAATTTTTTACAGCCCGTGGAAGATCTCCCTTTTATTATATTAGTCTTAAAGAAGTGGCTGGACCACTTGTGGGTGTCGCCGCAGTTCGTCCACACAACCGCTCGACTCCACACTGTGACGTGCGTGCTATGCGCGGGCGCAGTCCTGTGGGAACACCGCCGCGCCTGCACCTGTGTCTGTCATAGACATTGCACTTTATTGCAGCAGGAAGTCGTCCGACGTGATCTGTCTACTTTATTATTGTTTATTTGCTATTGCGGCGCGGATTGACATCTCATAGTATGCTGTAATAAGTTCTAACATTCACGAGGTGTTAACTGTATTACAGAATCATCTATAAGTAATAATAACTGATCATTGTTCGATATGTCCCTCTTATAACTTATGTATTTCAATTATTTCAGACTTTTATAAAAAGCACGAAAACCGATTACATCAAACTGTATTATGAACCATCGATAATCATCAAGAAACAATCAATCAATTATTCAGCAAACATACAATTTTCAATATATGAATCTATCCATATAAAAACCGCTGCAGATAGAAACAAACATGGAATATCAATACAGGATGTTAGGATAAACCGTTGCGTTACTTTAATCAGCGATTCTACCCATGATACTGAACAACATTCCCTATGAAACATAGAGGAAATACGCAAAAAAAAATTAACTTTTCATAAAAACTTTCGATCAGCTTATTGCATTTAGTATGGAAAGTCCACATTTTATTTCCTTTATATTTCATAGGTATAATCACCCCTTAAAGTAATGTCACTGTTTACCCTAACACCCTGTATACAGGGTGTAAAAGACAGCCCACCGTAGACTGAAGCTGTGAACTCAGACTATCAAACTGAACACTGTACTGCTTAGGTTCCGCTTATTAAAATTCCCGTTTTCATGCAAGTTATTAAATATTTGTAGAGATCTCTCCCACGAGTATCTCTGCGTGTGCGCATGTTTGTGTGGACGTGATACGAATGTCGTGTTTGTTCTTTGGATACCTTCAGTATAGCCACGCGCCTGCGCCGCCGCCGCCGCCGCGGCAGGTAGGTGTGTATGATCGATATGTGGAGACCGATTGCGCTAATTTAAAACATCGAAGTTCTATTCTTATCCAATTTCAGTTCTAATCACATTGCAATCCAATTATTATTTAACTGTGCTGAATTCCGCATCGCGCTAAACTCTATGTAACTGACAGCATTAAAAGTCTGAAAAATTTGTCAAAACGGCTCTATCGGCTGTCATGAGCTGTACAGCGATTAGCGCCATACCAAATGTGTCAAAATTTATGGTTCATACATAGTCCAATCATGGTTCAGTCACCGAATATTTACCATTAACCATGCTTAAAACCTTTTCATACTCAATAAATGAAGGTTACTAGCCGTACCCCGCGCGGCTATTTGGTTTGGAATTTGTTTGCCCACTTATGTCAGTCTTCATGATGCAAGCTATCTCCTTGCTTTTATCAAGATCGGTTCAGTAGTTTAGCCGTGAAAAGGTAGCAAATATACAACAGACAGACACACTTTTGCATTTATGACACATTTGTGTATGTATTTAATACAGATACTTAGTTTGACAATAAGTCTGGCGCTTTTCCCGCAAAACACATTTTCAAATTTTCACATATTTTAAAAAGTTACAGAACTCTTAATTTTGAAGACCATCTCTTTTCACCTACACAAATTTAGAAACTTTTTTTTGACTGTCTATAAATCCTCTAACAATTAAGAGTTTGATTTCCAAAAGTCCATAAGGAAAAAAAATTTCGTGAGATGTACCAGGGCACCATAGGTAGAGGTACCTGCAGGCGGTGGTGGTAATGGCGTATCATCATCCAATAATATTTGTGGTCGGTCGGTGTACAGTACAAACAAGCGGGCGGGCTGCGCGGGCGCACCTGGCCGACCTCTTGTTTTTATAACCGCGACCAGTTCTCTGGCAACACTCGGAGACGCGTTAATTTGACCCTCGTTTTTCTAATACGCCTTGTACAAACATTGAGTAGTCTCTCTAACTGCATCCACCGACCGAATCGCCTGCGAGGTGCGCATGCGTCATCCGCTAACAGGCGTTTACTAATGTACATGAAAGTAGAACTATTTCTTCAGAATTCATAACTGAATCTTCTTCTTTTCGTGTCAATTGTTCTGCTATTGTGTTTCTATGTATATTTTATTATCCAGATATTAGACTAGCCTGACAGCGTCCAGTGACAATAAATGAATACGTATTTACCTTAAAATTTTCACGCCGCCGCCATGTGTAGCAGAATGTCTTGCTTCATGTTATATATATTGAATACCTTTGATTTTGATTGATGTACCTACCATATTCTGGCAAATAAATGGGTTCTCTATTATAATAGGTACTAGTCTATACGTATCTTTTTTTTTTATCCGAAATGACAAATACACCAATTAAGGGGATATAATTCGGAGCGCGCTCCATACAAACGTACTATGGTGATATTTTCAATACTAACCAATTAAACTCAATGAAAATTTGCTGAAATAATCTTGAAACAAATATCTATGCTTGTATGGAGTCCGATTTTCGTTAAAATATACAGTTTCAATGCTAGGATTAATTTAAGATTTGTATGGAAATCTTTGAGGCACTGTAACTTTAAAACTCTACATTTTAACGAAAATCTCTATACAAGCATAGAAATTTGTTTTTATATTGATCCTGAAAAATTTCATTGAGTTTAATTGGTTAGTATTGAAAATATCACCATAGTACGTTTGTATGGAGCGCGCTCCGAATTATATCCTCTTAAGTAACTACGAAAATTTTCGAGTATATGACTAAAATTGGTCGGTAAGTCGGTAAGTCTTCCACACAGTTAGCATCTAATAAGTATCAATTAATGTTGTTCTATTGATTCATGTTCAGACTAAAATCGATCGATTATGAAGAGTGTAAAGTAAAGTTTAATGCGTGATGCGTTACACATTTTAGGGTTAGGTATTTTTTTGAGATTTTAATGTTGGCTGCATTGTGAAAGTTGTTCAGTTTGATATTCTGAAGCACCCTTAAAATACGTAACGCACATAAGTTTTACATCCTGTATATACACACATATTTACAGCACACATGCAGAGATATAAATGATATAATTAATTTATAACTCATTTCGGTTGCACCCTGCCTCGTCTTGTCTCGCAAGTTTTACAAACTGTCAGTCTCACGATGATTTATTGGACACTAATAAATTATATGTAAGTAATTAAGCTTTCATAAGTAGGTAGCTTTGGGAAGGGGCTCCGTGCGCGCGCGCATTATGTATCGCGACCTAGGTGTCCTAGGATTAGTCTGAGTCCTGTCTGAATCTAGACTGCTGTCAGATTAAATCTCGCTGGCTAGGTTTATTAGATAAATAAGATAACTTTTTTTAATATAATACGTTTTCAAAATATAGTAGGTAAGGTAGTTCAGAATTAATTAATGTTGTCTGCATAATAAGGTTTATCTTCCACTAATACCATACATAATTAGTCAAGAGTTGTAAACA
Organism: Agonopterix alstromeriana; assembly: GCA_963924505.1. Taxonomy (NCBI): domain Eukaryota; kingdom Metazoa; phylum Arthropoda; class Insecta; order Lepidoptera; family Depressariidae; genus Agonopterix; species Agonopterix alstromeriana. The sequence goes on from OZ004679.1 coordinate 16,101,889, forward strand.
AGAAGGCAAGAGTTGTGAAACTAGAAACTCTATCTAGGGTTAGGCTTAATCTCCAAAGAGCTAACTTTTTCGCAAATTTTATGCAAAAATTACTAAATATTATTTATCTGGTGCAAGTCTATTTACGTCTAGTCTAGTCTAGTCTAGTCACGTTGTCGGTCGCCGCGCGCGCCGCCCCGCTCAGTGTGGATTCGGTCTTACTTAGGCAGAAGAGTGTACTCTCATCTTTCGATATCCACAAATGACGTCAGAAAGCTATCTATGTCATATTATTGTGAGTTTGAGTTTTTTATGTAAGTACATTATTTTAGGAAGTGCTTCAGATCATACAACTGTAAAACTTTTAACAAACGAAGATATCATTGAAATCGCGAATAAATCAGCAATTCCGTACATTTGGGTCTAGACCATTGATGCTTTCAGTGGAATTAACATTTTTTTTTGCGATATAGTAATATTTTGTAAAAGTTGTTCAGGAAATATGTAACGAATCTAAGTTATACCCTGAATACTGATTTACAAATACAAATGCTTTGTGAATGTGAAGTAGATGCAGTAGTGTGGAGTTGAACGCTCCCTAATCCTCGAGTTGACTCCAATTAAACTCCTCCAGCTCCTCTCCCCTCCTCCCCCCCCCCCCGCCCCGGTGCGGAGGAGAGCTCAGATATAAGTTCATTGTGGATTAATTCACATTAATAACATGTCTGCTCGTCGCTCTGATAATGTTCCACCATTATGTTGAATTTGTTTTTACAGGATCCTACTTAATATGCTGATCACCAAACTGAACAACTGTCTATACAGGGTCCTTCTTAATATGATGAAGATTTTGTTAAGAGTATGATTAAACCATCAAACTCAACAACTTTCTCTGTGGGACCAAGGTCGGGATCGAAAAAAGAAAATCTGCTGAACCATACAAAACTGCAATCCAACTCGACCAAAATGAATGGGATAGCTGATTTTTTCTCCGCAATTTCGATTTTAATCTTATAGAGAAAGTTGTTCAGAATGATGGTCTGATCATCCTCTTAAAAAAGCGTCAGCATATTATTATTAAGTTGTACCCTGTACGTGGGACCAACATCGAAATCGCGAAAAAAAAAATCAACTCTTCCATACATTTGGGTTGTATAAGACGCGCCACACACATACGGAATTCCGATTCAGGATTGTGATTTTGTATAGGATTTGATACCTCCGCAATTCCGAACGGAGTTCTAGAGGGGAAAATCCAAATGAAATCGTAATACTGGTTCGGAATTCCGTATGTATGTGGCGGACCTTAAACAGACGATTTTTCTTTCGCGATTTCAACGTTGGTCCAATTGATAAAATAGTTCAGTATGATGGTCTGATCATCTCATAATTAAGAAGAACTCTGTATACTAAGTACAGTCAGTAAACTCTTAGCTTTTGTTGGATTTCATTTAAAAATTACTTGTCAAACGAACCTGCAGTAATAATAAGAATAATTAATTAAATGTAGCAGGAACTAATCCCCTCGGTCAGACAGACAGACGGACAGTGCAGTGGTGACGTGAGAGCCAACCGAGCGCAGCCGATCCTCTCACAACAACTCAACATACCTCCGGAGGGATTATGTTCACTTGATATAATGTAATGTTACGTGTGACAGGACCCGACCCGACCAACGGCTGCAGCGTTCAGTTCCGAGAAGTTACTCCAATTAAGCATTAGATGTCGCTCGCTCGTACACTAATGCGATTAAATTAATCCGCTGCGCCCGCGCAGCCGTGATCGCGCGCCGTCACTACAGTCTGTACAACCGAGGATCTGTACCACAGAATACATAATGTCCGTACGAGAATTATTCACCTCCTTGCATTGATATTGTTGTAATGCCAGGATTGTCTTGTGACGTCATAATAACGCAGTGTGTGTTAGACACATACTGCGTAAGGGTAGGTTGTTTATGAGAATTATGCATAACGCCCACCTAGCTAGCTATTCTATACCACTTCACACTTCGTCACTCCGTTCTGGAACTTTCAGGAGGTACGCTAAAAGTTAGTCTACTATAAGACAATGTCGGTAGTTGTAGCTCTGACTACTGTTACTATATTGTACTGAATTAATGTGTTCAATTATAAATCATATATCGCGAATCAATGTTGAGATTAGTGACATCAAGTATCTTGGATCGCTGTAACAAGTAAGGAGGAAGAGCATCGTTCACCTGTTCCCAACATCGATCCGTACAAACGAATGTGGGAAGAACAACATTAAGTTGGCTAAAAATAAACACGAAGTAGGTACCTGTTGGCGCAGTCGTTCGGAGCAGCTGCGCCTGCGCTGCGCTGCGTGCTGAGATTGTGCCTGAGGCGGGGGGTGGGGGGTGAGGCGCGGGGAGTCATTAAACCGGTCCCGGTCCCCGAGGCGAGGGAGCGACCTGCCCGCGGCCCGGGGAGGGGGGGAGGGGCTGATCTTTGCAAACATGCTCCTCTCCATGCGCTCTGCTAAATTAGTTTCTGGACCTCACTGAGATTAGCCCTCATGTATCCCTTTAATATCTATGAGAAAGAGTCTCTAACATACTCACATAAACTCACGTCCGTTATACCAATCGGACACTTTTCCACAACTTAAAATAGTTGCTGCAAGGCTCTCGTATATTTTAGCATTATATTGAAAGTTTTTGGATGGATTGATATGTATAGGTGCTAAGTTTATAATAAATCAGGTCCTTAAAAACTGCCTCCGTGGTCTCATGGTTAAGAGCATTGCGCTTTTGGCACGGGGGTCGTGGGTTCGATTCCCACGGAGGACACCTAGTGGTATGTCACTTTGTGCGTTTTTCCCTAGTTGGTTAGGACATAGCAGGCTGAATCAATTGATTTTCTGAAAAGAAAGATGATTCCGTGCTTCGGATAGCACGTTAAGCCGTTAGTCCCGGGTACTATCTCTGGTGGTAGTAGTCGTTCCATAAAAACCACGTCGGAGGCCGTAAGACGGTCTGAAAAAACTCTGACACCAGGGATTGCCCACACGATAAGAAGAAAAAGGTCCTTATTCTTCCGCCACTTTGTATGACACCTACAGTAAGAAATGTGGTGGTTAATTCTAACCACATAACACCACACCACATCACGCCGTTTATACTATAGTTATGTTACTATGCGAATGAATTACTGGGCCTCGGTAGCGCCAGTCTCCAGAGTCCGTCCTGCCACAACCCCACCTTATAAGGAAAAAATATCTCCACAAAATGTAGAGTTAACTATAAATATTAAAAATGTTAAGAGAACATAGAAGCTATTAGAAGCCTTATTGAAGGATTCAGCCGTTATTTGCACACAGCAGAGAGGTTTGAAGAGAGAGGATGACCTCAAGAGTAAAGTAAAGCAGATGTAGTGATATCGGGTCTTATATTAATGAGACTGATGCGGGTGCAGATGGAGGTAACGAGCCGCCGCGGGCTGTGAGCCGCGCGCCGCACGACCGCGTCGCTGTCTGTCCGTCCGTCTGTGTTGTGTTGTGTACCGCACCGACACGCACCGGGACGCGGCGCGGGGCCGGCCCCGAGACGGGACTGGAGCGACACGTGACGCCCGCGGCCACCACGCGCCGGCGCCGGGTTACATATTTTAAGAGGTGTGGCGGACCATAATTATGGAGTCAAGATCGAAATCTCGAGAAACTATCAGCTATGATACACATTTTGGGTCGAGTAGTCAATTAAGTGACACTTTTTTAAGGGGATGACCAGACCATCATACTAAACAACTTTGTCTATGGGACCAACATCGAAATCGCGAACAAAAAAAAATCGGCTGTATAGAACAGCTGATTTTTTTTCGCGATTTCGATGTTTGTAACATAGAGAAAGTTGTTCAGTTTGACGGTCTGATCATCTCCTTTAAAAGTGTCAGCATATTAAGAAGGACCCCATATAATAGGAGTAGTAAAATTTCCTAACTGAAATGGCGGAAGATAAAAAACGTGACTAAAATTAAACGCTTATCTACAGCTATTTCGCTCAACGCTTCTGTACATACATACGAGTAGCACAAGCATATGCTCACGACTATATTCCCCGAGGGGGTAGTCAGAGATATTCTGAAACCTCAGAACATCCACGTTTCACTAGTAGTACCGAAACTCTGTCCAGTGTGACGGGGGGTGAGCCCGTCGTCACACACAGGAGTAGGTCAACTATTTTGTAGCAGTTATCTTATTTTGATCCTGTTATTGTGTTATATTTTCCGCACACACGTTGAAGATGATTGGTGGAAAACAATAAAATGTTCTTGTACCTAGTCGAAGTTCAGTAAGCTTGTAACGACCTCACAAAGTATCGAGGGTGGTGATCTCTCTCCGACGCGACGGACGCAGGTATTTTAATTAACCTGCGCCTGCGCACCGTATCCTGCGTGTGTTTGTATTATGTGTCTGTGTGTGTATGTGTCGAGCCTCGAGCGAGACGCGAGAAGCGTTCCATCTAAATGGTTAACATCACTGAGATTATCAGTTTTTAACCGATATCTGTGAATAATTTGTAGATTGTTTTTTTCGTGAATTTCCTATAGGTTTCTTGGGGAAAGTTGTTTAATATTATGGGTAAAATTACCCCTTAAAGTAATGCAACTGTTTACCCTAACACCCTGCATAGGGTCCTTCTTTAATACGCTAACTGTTTTTAAGGGGATAATCAGATCATAAAACTGAACAACTTTGTCTATGAAACTAACATCGAAATCGTATAAAAGATATCAGCTGTTCTATGCAAAACTATAAGCCTACTCTACCCAAATGTTTTCATAGCTAATTTCTTTTTTTTTCGCTATTTCGATGTAGGGTTGGTCCCATAGAGAATATTATTCAGTTTATGGTCCGATTATTCTGTTAAAAAGCGTCAGGAAGAACCCTGTATGTATTTACATAATTATGTATTTGTGTCGTTATTATTAATTAAGGGAATCCAGACACGTCGCGTCGCGTCGTGTAACCTGATATTTTTTTCATCGCGCCAATTCAATTAATTGGTCTGCAATAGGTATGTCATTCATATACATTACGGAGCCATTAATTTTAATTTAGTTATCTAATCTCAGTCGTTAATGTATGGTGGATGAGAAAAGGACTATAATATAATAATAATATACTTACCTACTTATATCCTGATACGGTATCGGAACAGGTTTGTCGCGGGCCCGAGTGCGCAGGCGCAGCGCGGCCCGGCGACCACTTGTCACACGAATGGAACATAAGTTAAATTAAAAACCGATAAACGTAATTAATCCGCATCATTTCAGATCAGACCCCCCCCCCTCCCCACTCTACCCCCTCGTCCTGACCGGTGCCGGTGCCGGCGCAGGCGCGGGCGGGGTCAATGTTTGAAGTGAGACCAATTTATTTCTCCAAAAGATCCGGTGTTCACAGGATTTTGCGCGAAGTCGCAGCCTTGAGACTAACTATGGTGTGAATGCTGTGAAATAGGTACTCAAATCTTAAGGGATCTTAAAACTACGATACTATCAGAAAGAGACACAGAGCTCACCATATTATACAGAGTCCTTCTGAATATGCTGACACTTTTTTAAGGGGATGATTAGACCGTTAAACTGAACAACTTTCTCTATGGCACCAAGCTCGAAATCGCGAAAAAAAAATTACCCTTTATATACAAACCTGCAAACATACTCGAGCCAAATGTATGTTTTAATGTTGGTGCCATAGAGAAAGCTGTTCAGTTTGATGGTCTGATCATCCCCTTAAAAACTGTCAGCATAATAAGATTAGACCGAGTATTGTGTACAGGTTAATGTTAAACTTAACTGAGTTACATATTACATACTTTATGGGGTGCTTCAGATAATAAAACTGAACAACTTTTACAATCGCGAACATTGCAATCGCGAGAAAAAACCCGCTGTTTTCAGACATTTTCTGTGAATCAGCAAATATCTTGTTGTTGGCTCCATAGATAAAGTTGTTCAGTTTGATGGTCTGAAGCACCCTGTTCGATATGTAACGCATTTAATTTTACACTCTGTATCCGCGTAGGAAAAGGAGATGCATTTGTAATTTTAACAGTGCCAGATGCTCTATTCCTGAAAGCTCCGCTGAAGAAAACTAAGAAACTCTAATTATTATTCGAGGGACATAGGTAATTTGGTACTACAAGTGCTCGTGTCGGTCGCTGTGCGCATGCGCAAGATACAGTCCCGTGTCGAGAAGCTAATTGCGTGAGAAGCGCACACGTCTGTCGTGTCGTGCGTGACGTCACTCGTACTGTCCTAGTATGTAATACCTGTACATAGTGCCTGTATACGTGGTGACGATGACACGCTTGTTATGCTCATTATAATCTCGGCGATTTTCTACTCGTTCACTATGTAAAGTTTCGGTGGAGCGTGTAGGTACATTGGAGTTCCCCCACTAATTGGGTTTGGGTAAATCCCATCCCACCAGATGTTCAAAGCTTTAATCTGTATTAGATAGGGTGGGAAAAACCTGACATGCTTTAGAAGGTCAATTTTTTTTTTCGATCATAATGTGATATTTAAATAATGAGTAAAAGAATTTTGTTCTAAAAGATCATTAGCTGTTTTAGCGTGTTGTTGTAGAAAGACTCATATTTTGCGTATTGAAGGTTTGAGTATTGAATCATCATGATGATGATGATAATGGTAATGATGATGTGTCAAGTGGTTGTAGGTGGCTAGCTTTACGTTAAGAAAAACATTGCCTAAGAAGCCTAACCTTTTTAGCTGGCTAGCACAACTCGCACGGGAAAAATTTTATGGTCCATTCTAAACCGGTAACACACGGCTCTATGAACTATGTAGACATAATGGACACTCCCTGTTACTATGCTAATCCACCTAATGCTGCACTTGAAGAGAGATTTGGGTGGCGAACCCGGGCATATACGGGCGCGTGTCCGAGTGGTCAAGGCGCGTGTGTTTCCGCCATGTTGTTTATATTGTAGTAATAGGAAATAATCGTGAGATCGTCCTATGTCGTGCCCGGGGTATAGTAATTTAGTAAATACCGATGTAAGTTCATTATAAGTGGCGACGGGCTCACCCCCCGTCACACTGGACAGAGTTTCGGTACTACTGGTGAAACGTGAATGTTCTGAGGTTTCAGAATATCTCTGACTACCCTCGGGGAACATAGTCGTGAGCATATGCTTATGCTTATGCTTATGCCGATGTATTATTTTGTGTGCAGACAGGCAGGCAGACAAGAGGGTCCCGCGTCAGATCTAGCGCAGCATCCAGCGCGGACACTATCGGCGCGGGACGGATGCGCGCGCGGATAACATCTCACGCTTCCGCCCATTTATCTGCCACTCGCCGCTACTCTGCGGCTCTGCGCCCGCGCATACATACATGCAGGCGAAGTCCTTCGACAAGCGACCACCTAGCGACCGAAGCTCCAGTATAATGATGATCTGATATGTTACTTGCGTTAGTTAGAATACTGCATACTGAAATTAGTTCACTTTGCATTCGATTTATAAACCCTCTTATCTTACAAACAATATCTTTCCAAAGATGTCTACAGGATGAAATTGATATCATTAGCATCCTTTTAAACTAAGACCCTACCCAACAAACTGTAAAACTTTTACTACGGGAGCAAACAGATCGAAGCAAAAAAAAATTGCTGTTCCATACTAAACGGCACGTCTATACTCGACTCAAATGTAGACAAGACTCTTAAAGATGCCAATGATGTCAATTTCACATGTATAATCATAATTTTGTAAATACATAATGTAATTGAAATGTGTTGTTTTATAGTTATAACAATGAAACCCAAACACTATCATTATTCACACGTAGCATCAACATAAATGTTCACGACTATATTCCATGAAGGGATAGTATGATTCTGAGATATTCTTAATGTACAGAACATCCACATTTAACTAGCAGCTAATCTTGAATATACCTGTTTCTACGATATCTTCACTCTGAAGAAAAACTTGACCAATACGTTATTTGAATCTACATTCAGATGATGTGTAGAACTCTAACCGCGAGTTAGCGACAAATTAATGATGACCTTAACTCTATAGAGTAACATCGACCGCTGGTACTCTAACACAGTCTGTAGTGGCTCGCGGCAGAGACTGACGTCTCAAGCTGTTGTTGTTATTGTTATCAACATTGTGCGACGTGTCACACGTGAGGGGGACGTGACGTGACGTGACGTGCCGTGACGTGACGGGAGGCCACTGATTGCTTCACAATAGTGCTCGTTACGTGCTTACGGACCAGCAGCCGGCGCGGCGCGTCGCACCGCCCAACTAAATTCAATATTGGATATGTTAAATGAGTATTTCAATGGTCTCCAATGTATTCGTAATTTGATAACCTTCTTACAAAGCTATTTTTAGCAGCAACATAGATCAATTAAATTTTACACGAATTTTGATACCGACCACAACATTGGGTGCTTTTATAGACCACAGCGGTTGGAAAAAACAGCTGTCCCATACATTTGGGTCGAGCAGCAATTGACGTTTTCTATGGAACAGCAGATTTTTCAGTCATGATTTCAAAGTTGGTGCCATCGTGAAAGTAGTACAGTTTTATGGTCTGAAGCACCCCTTAAGTACATAACGCATTTAAGTTCACACCCTGTATAATACACAATTAACTATGTAGTAATATAAATATATATCTATTTAATAAATAATTCGTGATAAATTTCCTAATTATAACTCAAAACTGGTAGTGGGTTCTTGTAATTGTACCTACGGCAGGTAGCTTCAGAAGCTTTATCGTAGCAAGCTTTAAATACCATCTCGTGGTACATCAGAGCATAGGTTAATGGATCACGTTATATGAGCACCGCGCACCGTCAACTCATCGTCACCAACAACGTGTGATGTGCGTGTCCTCGTCGTGACGTGCCGGCGCCGGCGCGTGTGACACGTGGAGCGTGACCCGTGACATCACACGCCTCACACTCACTCATACCATACCATACCGGAAGTGGAGCAAGTCTACAACACAGTAAACAAATTATGTGTTTCAAAGTTCATACTGAACAACAGCAGGAGCAACGCTCGTGCCATCGTCGGGCCCTCACCGGGCACTACGCCACAGGCACGATGAGGCTCAAGATGAAACTCACCCTAGATCCCAGCTGCCGAGCGTGCAGATAGGAGGAGGCGACCATGGAACATAACCTTTGTGAGTGTGATGTCTTGGCGGCTAAACACATTTGCCTCCTCGGAGATGGATACCCAAAACCGGGAGATCTTAGGTTTTTTGCCCTCAGTGGTATTTCCTCGTTCATCGACCATGTATTTGAAGGGAAATAAAAATTATAGGGGATAACACAAAAGATCCCACGAGGTCGAAGTGTTGCTGGCTTACCAGCCCGCCAGCAACAACAGAAAATAAGATAATATACCGGAAGAAAACGCATTAGTATGCTACAATTAGGCGTTTTCCACGACTAGTAAAAAGAAATTGTAGATTGCAATGTAAAAATTCGAGAAAACCTGTTGCATTGACGGTGTGCAGTGCTGTTTGTCTATGGTTTGCATCATCCTTTGATAGATTGGTGGTAGTGCCAATCAATGAGCACATTTTTCACTACCAATAACACAGAAAATGGTACTTTGTTGTATATAAATGAACATTGACTGCACAAAGAGTTGAATTTCTGTACCAGTTTTGAACTATGTTATGGTTATTGTTATGGTTATGCTTATCAGGCCACTTACAAAGAAGCACTAAGAAAAATCTCTAGATCAATAGATTTCTCAAGAGGTGTTCTACGGATTTCTGCGGATTCCTCAACCTTGACCTACAGATTTCTATAAATTGGATCTGGCAACACTGTATGAATGATCGTGACTCATGAATAAGTAGGTACCTACATACAGTTAGTGCGCGTGCGCATGCCCGGTGACTGGGACGACGAGCGACGTCGCGGCGCGGCGCGGCGTGGGAACCTGCGCCCGCGCCGATGAGCAAGACATCCGTCCGCACAGACCGACCGATCAACACATTACAATCTGATCCTCGCACGTTACTGTGATTGATTCCGCGCGCAGTGGGTAGTGTACCTACTTACACGCAGCGGTGCGCATGCGCGGCGCATACTGATGCCGCGAGCCCGAGGAGCTTTGAACTCTCCACCACCAGCGACAGCGCGGAGCGGGCGCCGCGGCGCGGCGGCGTCCTGCTGCGATGTGGTGGGTTCTGCAGAGACTCTCCAAGTTTCTTACTGTTATTATGTAACGGGTCCCAGTCCTTCTTTCTGTGAATGATCTCAGAAAGTACTTGCGATGTTCTGCTTATTGAAGATGGCAGAACATACGATACCTACTCTCTTTCCCATTCTTGTCTGTTTAAAACATCAATGTCGACTTTCATGTCCTGCGACGTTCCCTTTTTCCGTAAAAACAATACGTTAGGTTAGGGTAGTTATGCTTATGATACTTCTGAACACATTGAACACATTACCCATGTACCTACTACTTACAAAATGTGTTCAAAATATAACATAGATTCGAATAAGTAATTGACGAAGCTTATCGCCCTCATTTTCGAAATAGCCATACCGTTACGTACTTAATACATAACATAATCTGAAGTGCTATTTTTGAATTTGACACGTTCGAATTAGTATACGAATGATGCATAAACTCCTTAATTATAGTAATTTTGTCATTTCCGTATACTAATTTGAATGTGCGAAATTCAAAATAGCATTCCTGAAACGGTGATAGAATCGTGAAAAAAGTAAATAGCACCTATCGTTTCAATTAAGCGATTTCATCTTAGATTGGGTAAAAGTCGTCCAGTGGCAACGAAACAACTTCATATCGCAATTAAAACGTGCCCCTGCAATAACAATACTACTCGCAGAAGTCCCGAGCGAATCGAGATGGATTCGCGAGAGCGGAGCGATCCCCCTCGGCCCGCAGGCGGGTCGGGGCCCGCAGCGCGGCCCGCGAGGTAAATAAATCAGGGCCGCGGGCCGGGCGGGGCGGGGCGGGGCCGCGGCGCTCAGTCCAAGCCCGAGCCCCGAGCGGAGCGCACGCGCGATACAGCCGATACGGACGCGAGTCGCACACATAGAGTAGTCGGTGCCGCGACCGCGAGTGAGTGCACGGTGCAGTGTGCAGTGAACAGCAGTGAGAGTGGCCGAGGAGTGTTGCGCGCGGAGAGACGCCCGGGCGCGGCATGCGGCCGGCGGCGGCATGCGCGCTGCGCTGACCCGATGCGCCGCGCGCGCGCTCTGCGGGCCGCCGTGCTCGCCCTCGCCCTCGTCTGCCTCACACACGTACGTGTGCCCGCCTGCTGTCTGCCGTCTGCTGCCTCCTGGCCCCGGGCCCGTCGGCATCCTTCTCATAAAGCTCCGAAATTGTGTCATTTCCATTGAGGCCCACGGGGCATCCGCTTTAGCCGGTCCCACGATCCTCTCGACCGCTTGAATTTGAATTGATAGAGCGATTTGAAAAACTAGTGCAAAACTTCGGCGAAATGATTTCGATGACGAATTCGACGGTGTATCTTCCGGGAGCCCCGTGTTAGAAGTAGGCCACCTACCTGGACGAACAAATTTAATTAAACGGAATAAGAACTGACCCTAAACGACTCTCACCGAACTATCCCACGACCCGTGATGCTTAGATATGTAGAGGGAGATCTAGAAGATAAAGTTAAAGATTTTAAAGTCATACGCGGTACCGATGTATTATCTCGTAGATAAACGATGAGACTTGCTGTTCGTGAAACGACTTTGTCTTCGATTCCAGTAAAGATTCCACTAAAGACCTCTTAAATCTGAAAGAAAAGAAGAAACTAACAAATCGTTCATATAATTATGTTAAACGCAGCGAGTCAAACGGCGAGCAGTAGTTCTGTGAATCGTCGACGTAACGGCACTCACGCGAGCACGGGCCGGAACATAAGTGCTCGTTTAAATTATCACTCATGTGAGAACCGAAGCTGGTTTAGGTTAAATGAAGTAACGAGAGAACCTGATCACCGATTCAGTTCAAAAGATACCATAAAAAGTTAGCTGCTCTCATGCAACGACAAACAACCGGACGGCTACGGAATACAAATGAGTCCGTTGTGAGATATATTCGAATTGCATTCAGAATCAGAAGTAATTCAATCATACCAAACAGAGATGTTGGCTTAAACGCGATAAATATTACAATTTCGTGATTTATAAAGAAATCGTTCAATTCTTCCAAAAAATATATCCAATAAAATAATCAATCAAGTATACTTTATTTTTTACCAAAACATAAACAGTAAAATACATTTAGAAAAAACTAAACTTTCATCGCATTAAATTATTTTGTGAAACCAAAAAAATATGACCTACATTATACTGTCACAGATTGAATAGTAGAGACCCCAGTACTCATCCCTGAGGGACACCACAGTGAATAGATTAAAGAAGATAAACCTGTTCTAGTAACCCATCGGGCGCCTGGATTCAAGTTCTTTTTAATAAGGGTACGATGCAATCGATGCAGTTCCCGTTACGATTTCGAGCTTTTTGGATCTCATTAAAATAATAGCAGATACAATCGAACGTTTTATTAAAGTTAATAAACTTCCTTTTCAAATTATAAAACTAAAATTAAAGCAAAGCTGTAAATGCTGTAATGTGGTCGGTAGGATGCAAGGTTAGAGAACGTGAATAAAACCCAAGTCCCAAGGATCCAATTGTTCAGAGAATCGATGCCATCAGCGGTAAAGTAATCTTTAGTGGAAATGTAAATCTGTAACATTTAAATTTTACAGTAAGTAAACAACGATTATTGAAACGGGCGGCATAAAATTAATCTATGAAACCAGAAACATATACATTATTGAGGTAGATTTTAAAACAAGAATCACCAGAATGGAGTGAGGTCTTAAAATAATTGACAACAATAATTAAACGAGTAGGTCTTTAAATAAACCAGAAAATATTATACATCATTCCAGAATTTCTTTAAATTGAGATTTTCATAGAACAATAATTAATTATTGCCTACCTATTTTGGTTGGTCTGAAAAATATTCTAGATATTAAAATTCTTTTCACTGAACTGTACAAATATTATTAATTTACAACACAATAATTAAATTGAAATTCATTTGAAATTATTCAGTTAACAACAGACGATTTCTTCAATAAGATCAGTGCACGGAAGGAGCTTTGTATTGTACTATTAGTGTTGTAGTACTTATTGTCGCGTTGCGGATATAATAAATACCTACGTGCAGGATCGTTAACTATGTGCCAGCATTCTGCATAGTATTACAATTACAACACGATGGCCAATTGAATACAAAACTCTATTTATTTTCTTCTTTTTGCCTCTCTACGTCTTTTTACATTCCAATTGGTTATTGGTTTTTAAAAAACATTGCAGTCTTCTTTTTTATTTTATAATAATATACAAGTTTGCTTATGTTAATATACAAGTATATATATAACTGTGTTCTATTCTTCTTCTATTCTAAGTTTGTTTTATAATATACAACTTTTTTTATTTCTTTACTTTTTGTTATGGGTTTATTATTATTGTCATATACTTCATATGCCATATAATCAAACCTTTCATGATCATTATCTTTTGTATTCTCGTACTTATTTAGACACACGTGTATACCTAGTCATGTTCAGATATTACGGAAAATAAATTTAAAATAAAAAAATTGACATTTAAATATTTTGAAGGATTCAGAACTATTATCGCACAGAGAGATTGATCGATGCAGATATTATATGATCCACGCCCGCATAGAAAAAGACGAAATAAAAATAATCAGATTTTGCAATTTCAAAATAAACTATATAAACCTCTTATGAACATTATTATTCATTGAACAATGTGTGGTGCAAAAGTGTCAATTATCATTCTCTTCAAGTATCAAAGAGCTGAGCAACTGAGCCACAAAACTGTACAGAATAGTATTTTTCTTGAATGAAACAACTCGAGCAGTAATTCCGCACGTTGCTGACTTGATGTCCTGGAGCGGTGCGCGGGCGCAGTTCGTCGCCGCGCAGGCGCGGGCGTGCTCTACATGCCAACTACTCGCGCTGCTCATTGATCATTCATCACCTCCCTCACTCCGCTCCGGGAACGATCACACGACGTGATCCTGACGAGGCAAAGCGAGGCGACCGAGTGAGTGTTACTCATCTCACTTGAAAATCAATTTCGCTGTAGATATACAACTTATCGCAAAAAATAAAGAAATCGCTACGTGCATACTGAGTATAAGTTCAGAAAATTCAACTCAAAATATTTGCAAGTACAGTTGACAACATGTGATTCGGTCTACAGGAAACGCGTAAAATCTTGATACTTAAAACTTTTTTAATGAAATTGTAATGTGTGACAGTAGGTTACATTGAATGAAATAGAATAAACAATCACTGTCATTAAAATGTATCTATAAGTAAAATTTAGATATTTTAAAACGAAAGTGATTTCGTCCACTTCGTAGAACGGCGAGGTAAACTACAGCTAGTTAGTTAAACAAAAGCATTCCAATACCCAAAATCCGTGAAATTTCGTTTAAAACTACTTTAAGATTCAAAAAGCTCTAAAATATTAACCAACATTCCTGACGTTAAAAACACGAACCGTCCCGGTTAGTGACAGTACCCGCATAGAACTGCACAATACAGCAGTGTGTCAACAATGACTGATAAAGTCAACACACCCGCACTAACAATACATACATACTCTCGGTTTGTCACGGGATACCAACATCTGCGCAAGATAAGATAAAAAGACATTTATTCTCATTCACGTTAACATTATATCCTTGCTGATACAATTGTAGGATATTTCAAGCGAAACATATACATACTAGAGTTAACCCGCGACTTCGACCGCACAAATAATATACCAGATTTTAAGTGGGATCATAAGCTATCAAATAAAAAAAGTTTCTTCATAATCGGTTTGGTAGTTTTGCGTTACAAACAAACATACAGACTAAAATTCTAAAAAAGGTTGATTTGGAGTCTAGGATACCTAAATATCGTAATCTTTTTCATGTAAATATCTTCAATGTCCACATACACTTCTGTTACAGTTTTATAATAGTTAAGATTTATACACAGGGGCACAATAAATATAAGTTTAGGGTCCTTCTTTACATTCATCACTATTGTCCTGGCAATATGGTCGCAGTGTCATAGACGCATGTTTGTCAAGGCCCCCAGTTCCCGATAATACTTTATAATAAAACACCGTTCGTAAATTTGAGCATAGATTCCATTCTCTGTGAGAGTGACAACAATAAACTGCTGACTCAACAGTCAGCAGGTCAACGCCTTACGTTAAAGTTAACCTGAAAATTATATATAAAACTAAAAATGTTATGCAGTCGGGTATGATAAAATTAATTAAATAGAGAAAAATAAGCTCTATAATCATTAATCAGCTATAGACCTTGTTTTTCTCTTTTCACTTAAAATGTTTTTCATGCAGTCGGGTTTTTGGTTTTTCCTTAATAATTAAGATTATTTCATACGTTTTACTCTTGTCTCAAAACGGTAGCATAAAAATACCATAATGTTTATATAGGGTCTTTTAAAGTATGCTATCACATTTTGAAGGGGATGATCATACCGTCAAACTGAACAACTTTCTCTACTTATGGCACCAACGTCGAAAGCTCGAAAAAAAAATCATCCGTTCCATACAAAACTTCAAACCTACTTGAGCCAAATATATGGAACAGCTGATTTTTTTTCGCGATTTCGATGTTGGTCCCATAGAGAAAGTTGTTCAGTTTGATGGTCTGATCATGCCCTTAAATAAGTGTCAGCGTATTAAGAAGGACCCTGTACATTTTGAATCTGCTATTTACTAGCTTTGATTTTTTTTCTAAAGAATTACAATAATGAATGGTATCATTCATTATTGTAATTCTTTAGAAAAAAAATGTTTCCCCCTCCCTCTCTCTTTTTTAATTCGTAATCTTGAAATAATGTCACTCAACATTTTACGAATCTAAGAAATCCTCATATGTGTATTAAAATCCATCAAGCCGTTTAAGCTGTAGAGCGTGCCAAAGAAATAGACATACAAACATACATACACTCGAAAAATATAACCTTCCCTAATATTTTAAATTATAAATGTTACGTATTTACATACATACATACATACATACAAGTAAGATGTAGGCCTGTGAGGTCGCAGATTGAAAGGATGAGGATCTTTATTATCATCACAGCAATGGGTTGTATCTTGCTTCCTTTATCCCACGAACCTAACATCTGAGATTTCCGTTGAATGAAAAAACTAAAACAACTCTACACCACAAAAAAAACTAATTAAATCTAACCCAAACCCACGCACATACTAATTTTAATGGTATGGTCAAAAAATTAATTTTTCCTACTAACTTTAATTAAAACTTAACTTTAAGAGTACGGGTTCAAGTCTCGACCGAGAAAAATTTTTCAATCTTTAATTGATTTTAACTTTAAATGGTTAAATAATATGTAAATATAGGTATGTATTCGATTAGCTTTTGCCAACCACTTCATTCCTGTATACATATTAAATTTTTATTATATGTAAGTACTATATTAATCAAGATTATATTAATTATGAACTGCATGATTATTTATGACATGACCGAGTAACAAACATTCTCCATTCAATCTTTGTTATAATGTATAATTATTACAAGCTGTGCCCGTGACTTATTTATCTTATTATACTTTTCACAACCAACTAGTATGCGTTGACATAAACCAGTCGGTGCCATTATCTTACACTGGTCATTATCTGATGGTAATTTTTCTCCCAATAATAAAAAGACCTATATTGTATCCTTTCAAACGATGAAAACCGCATAAAAATCGGTCCACCAATTCTTGAGACTGTAGATGACACACATAAAAATAAAATACAAATACACACACACATACATACGACGTACAGTTGTTTAAAATTGATATTTTTGACTCCTGCGCATGGTCTTAAGTATCGCCCGCGGACTCTTTTTTTTTTCGAAGTATTAAATGCAGATACAAAATTGTTTACTGGTTTGTATAGGAAGATGCATTAGAATAGTAGGATTGTGATTTCGTCTGGAGATCAAGCTCCAGTTTGCCAAAAAGAGATGAAAATTACAGTATTAACGCGCCGACGCGACGGTAACCAGTTAAACAAAAGTTAATGAAACCAACTATACTGTAGTTTAGACATTTTGAAAGTACTAAAACATAAACCACTTATGTAATTATAGTGAAACATATTTCATGAGTAGGTACAATAGCTATCAGATCAAGCAGTAGATTCACTCTGACATAATGTTATTGATTGTACAACACGATCCGCTCACTCACACAATACTATCATGCTACTCAGGTAGCTGCAGCCCGACCCGCGGTGCGGGGTGCGGGGTGCGGGGTGCGCGGCGCGGGGTGCTCGTGGGGAGCACCCAGAATACCGCAGAAGTTATAGAAAAAATACAATTCTTATTTGGTATTTTTATACTAAGCGTAAAACGATGAGTACCTAAAGTAAATATTAATTATCCATCATAGGCCTTTATGTTCTGTAGACAAAAGATTATAATAACATAGATATGAAAACAGCAAAAATCTTAAAGATAAAAAAGGTAGTCAGGTGGATCCCCGCAGAACATGATCCCAAGCATGCTGGCAGCGTCCCCCCTTTGGATAGTCAAGCTAATTCTTTAGCCAAGGAAGTTGCCAGCTCTACGGTCGCCGGTGGTCTCGTGGACACGCATCGACAGATCTTTAATAATTTTTTTGGCTTCTGGGCCCCAAGGTCCCAGCGTTTCGAAGCCAATCGGTGTAAACAAGAAGCATCCTGAGATTCCTTCATACATCCGCACCTTGGAAATCTCAACGCCTACGGCCGCGGCAGCCGCAGGCGAGCATAATGCTTTTCTGTCTTCTGTAGATATGTCCTGCATTCGGATATAAGTTTATTCATGGAATAAAAAAAAATTACGTAGATTTTAAATACAAGTAAAGGGACTTATTTAAATGACAACTTGGATTAATATACATTACAAATGAGTTACATAACAATAAAATTAATCCTATTTAATGATAAAATACTTAACCTAATCTAAACGTGGATGTTCTGAGGTTTCAGAATATCTCTGACTACCCCCTCGGGGAATATAGTCGTGAGCATAAGCTATGCTATGCTATGCCTAATCTAAATAATATGGTATAAGGAAAAAAAAGAATTTTAATTATAATACCAACAACAACAAAAATAGAGTTAAAATAAATAGATTATAATTTTACCTATTTAATAAATTGTAGCTCTCGTTGATGTCTTTTGTACCGCTGTAGCGCTTACGTTCTGCGTCGTCGTAACGAATATTATGTATCAGTACATACACCTATAACAATAACAAACAATGTGTTATTTCGTACTTTAGCAGTAGTTTATCTATTATTTATATATTAAGGTATCTCAATTCCCTTCTATACACCATTGAGGTATCTACGTTATCTATACATCCCTGTCCGTGATTATTTCCTATAAATAATACAATATTATAAATAACTAGCAGCCCGTCCCGGCTTCGCACGGGGTAGACAATTGTCTATTTTACCAAGGATCCCTAATTTTTTTCAAAATGAAATGTAGCCTATGTCAAATTGGAAGAATGTAGCATTCTATTGGTGAAAGAATTTTTTAAATCGGCCCAGTACTTTTTGAGCCTATTCATTACAAAAATAGGTACAAATCTTTCCTCTTTATAATATTAGTGTAGATAAATTTATCATATTTCGGAAAATAAACGATTTTATTCTATTATTTCTAACAACAAGCAAGCCTTCCAATGGTCTGGGCTACGGCCCATGGCGTGAAATATCTTCTGAGATACAATAATAATACAAACAACTATCAATCATCTTTACTAATAATATATCTAAACTATTATAAAACTGTAACAGAAGTGTGTCTGTACTATGTAGAACTATATACATACTATTACTATTACCTATTCTGTTCCTGTACATCATTGGCTTAGAATACTGGACATTGAAGAAATTTACAAGAAAAAGTTTTCGTTATGGTTCTTAGTGTATCCCCGACTCTAAATAAACCTTTTTAGAATTTCTGTCTGTCTGTTTGTTTGCTTGTAATAGCATTACGCAAAAACTACTGACCCGATTTTGATGAAACTTTTTTGTTTGATAACTTATGATTTTACTTAAAATCTGGTATATAGCTGGTGTGTGGACGAAGTCGTGGTTAAGTACTAATATAAACTGTACTGAAAAAATGTAATGGAGTCTGTACATAGAAGATTCTTAATTAGACGTCTAAAAACGTTTTGTTTTTTTACTTTATACGTATTTTTGTCTGTTTCACAAAAAAATGACACTATTATTTATTGTTTGTATCCTATGTTCAGATTCAAAAACTGCGATACTTTTTTACCCAACAGCGAAAGATAAGGCAGTATCCGGAATTACCTGCACACCATATACGCAAACAAAATCGCAGACAAAAACTAGTTTCGTACATATAATATTAATTCTGTTATATTGATATTATCTGCAAGCTACTACGATAACGTTGTATGAAAGTATCAGTGTTATTACACCGAGAATATAAAATGCCTACATAGATGTGTTCGCTTTTACAAATTAATTTTAGGTAAACTTATTTATAGCTAAGAACATAAAAAAAAAAATAAAATAGTTTTAATAGTCGAGATTAACGACATGTAAGTACCATCAATGCGACAGAAGGCAAGGCGAGGCGTTACTTCTTATAAACATACTACATTTCATTAACATATCGATTATTAAAATGATCAAAATGCAAACGACTCTAACCAACAATACTTAATGTCATCGAGACTAATTCATAAATAAATTACTCGTAAATGATATTAAACAAAATTGTAATAAAATTAAATTTATGTATTTTTAATTGTAATGTGGCAGGACCTCCTGTTTTGTACAATATCAGAGACAAAGTGTTAACTCATCGTCTGTGCTCCTAATGACAGGGTCGATGACCTCTGTGACGAATTGAGATACATTTTATTTTATTGGTAGATATTCATTTTAAAATCTCGTGTGTACACAAATGTTATTTTTCACCAGTTTTTCTACACACATAAACACACGAATCCTACTTTTTTCTCATCTTGCGTCCAATATATCCATAATCATTGTCCAGTTTCGATAATTATGATGATAACAAAGAGTCATGAAATATGTAATCCATAAAAGTAACAGTTAAAAGTTGACTAAATTCTGCATGTAACATCATAATACAGTAGAGGTGCTAACAATGAAAAAAAAGTTGTACGGTGCAACCGTGCATTTTTATTATATAGTCGAGTCATCAATCAACGCGTGGTTCGATACTTTTATTTTACACAATTCAGTTCACGATTGGTAGCCGAACCGCGTGCTCTCATAGCAATCATTTCCATACTAGCATAAATCAGTTAATTCAATAAACTCTTCTTTTATCATATTTTCGGCATTTTACTTTACTATCAACTATCACTATCAACTACAGGTGTAGCCCGTACATCTTTATGGTCCTTCGAGCCTCCGGAAAGGCGGGATCACTTCACAAAAGACTGTATTATTCGGAACATTCGAAATCGCGTCAGTGAAAGTGTTTCTACTGCGCCCTCTGGACAGCAATCCACAGAAGACAGCACCCTCACGCACAGCAGCGCGAGGTATCTTCAACTTTCGCCTACGGACACCAGCAGTCCGGCGTCACAGACAAGCAGCCAACGACTCAGCACAGCAGCCGAGACACGTTTGCTAGCTATATAAGCATCAAGTAAGATCTTTCCTTTTTACTCTTATCATTTATCAATAACTCCAAAGCAGCAGGATGGAGAATATCATTGCAAACCAAGTCCAAATACTGGATGCTATCAAAACCTTGCTCACAAACTTTAAAAAGGATGGAAAAGATCGCAAAACTCCTGAATCAATCAACAGGAAGCTAAAAACTTTGGACTCTTATTGGCAAGAGTTCGAAAGTAATCATGATCAGCTGAATCAATTTGAAGAACAAAATCACGACTATTTTACTAGCGATTATTATCATAAAACAAGAAGTTTCTACAATGAAACAAGAGCGTTCATAGCAGGACATCTGACGCTGGAGCAAAAGCCTACGTCTCCATTGATAAAGCCTGCTACTCAAATGGGACCTCCTACAGGCCCCGCTTCACAGTTCCCTAGCGGATCTAATCCGCAACCAACATTTCATCATCAACAGCCGCCGAAGTCGAACACACAACAAACATTGGTAGAAGCATCTAAGCTAGATGAAATGCTTCGTAAACAGCAAAGCAATTTTAAAGCTTTTCGTTACTCCATGTCAACCATCAACTTCGAAGAAGACGCAGAGAAATGGGAACTTGAGGATACATTGCGAACAATTCAATCAAGATGGTCGGTTATTGACTCTCTTCACTGGGAGATCGACACAATATCTACGGAGGACAACACGGATTATGAAGCACGATTTAAGGATTTAGAAAAAACATATAGACTCATCAAAAAGACCATAAATAGCAAGATTTGGTCTGTATCACACAAGGAAAAATCAACCCCACAGATGGACATTCCCTCCTTCAATGGGAATTATCACCAGTGGTTATCCTTCAAGGACTTATTTATTGAGTCCATACACAGCAATAGATCCTTAAACGATGCTCAAAAAATGCAGTTTCTCAAAAGCAAGCTCAAAGGAGAAGCTGAAAAGATAGTTCAACATCTTCACATCACCTCCGAGAACTACAAGGTCTGTTGGGACATCCTAAACCACAGATACAACAACACTAAGATTATTTTCTCCTCTCACGTTAATATCCTCATGAATTTGCCTGTTATGCAGCAACAGTCAGCAGTGAACATAAAGAAAATTCATGACACAACGAAGGAATGTATCTATGCTATAAAAAACCTTGGTGTAGATACCTCAACATGGGACCCTCTCGTTGTTCACATTGTAGCACAAAAATTAGATTCCAGCAGTTATGACGATTACATACAATCATTAGCAAAGCCTAGGGACTTGCCAACCCTAAAGGATTTTTTAGAGTTCTTAGAATCCAAATTTACGGCCCTAGAAGCATCAAGGCGTAAACAAGAACCATCTAAACCGTCACAACATTTCAAATCCTTCGCGAGCAGCAAGGATAAAGGATCATCATCATCACCTCCTATCAAAACATTCAAGCAACCATCAAATAAAAATCGTTCGATGAAGTACACCGGATGTCCATTGTGCAATAAAGCGCACGGATTATTCCACTGTAATGATTTTTTGAAATTGCAATCGAGCGAAAAGAAAAATTTAGTTGCGAAATTAAAATATTGCAACAATTGTTTATACAACCACAACGGAAATGATTGCATTTCAGAAAAACGATGCCATGAGTGCAAAGAACCCCACAATACGTTGCTACATGAGGCGTTCGCAAAGTCACCAAAATCTGATGGCAACCCGCGACAGCACGAGAGTCACGTGGCACAAAATCCCAAAACTAGCATAGCCGAAGTCCTCCTAGCAACGGCATTGATCAAAGTGCAAGCGGTGGACGGTACCTTTCAAATCATGCGCGCCCTTATAGATCAAGGGTCGCAAACGTCGGTCGCTGATATCAGAGAGAGCGGCACAAAAACTAGGTTTACCTCGCCAACGTTGTAAGGGTGTGATTTTTGGTGTAGGAGCTAAAGAAAATAATTGCAAGGGCATTATACATATTACATGCTCATCAGCGCAGGGCGACTATACATTCACGACGGAAGTCCCTATTATGAAAAGTTTAGTAAACAACCTACCTAACAACACATTTCCAAAGCCAACATGGCAATTTCTACAAAATATACACTTAGCAGATCCAGAATTTAATGTTAGCAGCCCCGTCGACTTATTATTAGGTGCAGATATTTACTCATCAATAATTTTAAATGGTATAATCAGAGAAAATGACTCATTACCTATAGCACAGCAGACCCGCCTGGGATGGATCCTATGCGGGAATGTAAAGTCTTATCAGTGTAACGTTGTACTAAACAACGTGGAAGATTTAGAGCGATTCTGGAACACAGAAGATGTTATCACGGAGACCACAAGCATGTCACAAGAAGACGATCAGTGCGTCCAATTTTACAAAGCAACAACCACACGCAATGATGAAGGTCGGTATATCGTGAGACTGCCCCTGAAACCAAATCATAAGGAGCTTTTAGGAGACTCTAAAGCAAAATCAGTCGCACAGTTTCGACAATTAGAAAACAAATTTGTACGAAACGAAAATATAGCTCGTGACTATAAATCATTTATTCACGAATATATCGAACTAGGTCATATGCAGCGGTCATCGGACTCGAGCGGTAACAAGACACCAAACTGCTATTTACCTCATCATTGTGTGCGGCGCGCGGACTCCACTACTACATCGCTTCGAGTCGTCTTCAATGCGTCAGCGAAAACATCGACTGGCCATAGTTTGAATGACGTTATGTACAGGGGTCCGAACTTACAGCAAGATTTATCAAAATTAATTTTGAAGTGGAGACAATACGAGTTCGCATTTACAGCTGACATTGAGAAAATGTTTAGGCAGATCGAATTACACCTGGAAGACCAGGTGTACCAGAAAATCATATGGAGGGACTCTTCTAGGGATGTTCTGCAGGATTATCAATTAGCAACGGTTACCTACGGCACAAAAGCAGCGCCGTTCTTAGCCATGATGACTCTTAAACAGTTAGCAAGTGATGAGGGTCACAATCACACCTGCAGTCCAGCTGGTAAGGTCCTGGAAGAAGATCTGTACATGGATGACCTATTAAGCGGCAGCCACAGTCTTCAAACAGCAAAGCAGCTTCAATCTGACTTATCAAAACTCCTGAGATCTGGTGGCTTCAATCTAAGGAAGTGGAACTCTAACAATCAAAAACTATTAGAAGGAGTTGACACAGCACAGCAAAATTATCAACAGGTCTTCGATTTCAAGCACGAAGAATCAACAAAAACGTTAGGATTGCGTTGGTGTCCTAAAACCGACCAATTTGAATTTAAATTAAAAATCGATACGTCTCCCGGTCAAGCAACAAAACGGCAACTGTTGTCAGATATTTCGAAAATATTTGACCCTCTCGGATGGTTGTCACCCGTCTCCACAAAACTTAAGATCTTATTTCAAGAAGTCTGGCTTCATAAAGAGCTACAGTGGGATAGCAAATTACCTGAAAAAATCAACAAAGACTGGGACACAATCAAAAGCGATTTAGAGCAGATAAACGATATTAAAGTTGCAAGGTGGCTGAAAACGAGCAAAAATGACAGTATAGAGTTGCATGGCTTTTGTGACGCATCGATCAAAGCATACGCATGCGTCATATATTGCAGAATTAAGAAAACTCATAAGCCATCATCATCAGTAACGTTAGTAGCAGCAAAATCAAGGCTCATCTCTCCAAATAAAACAGTATCATTACCCCGCCTTGAATTAAATGGTGCCTTCTTATTATCAAAACTGATGAGCAACGTACTAGCATGCCTGCCTGAACACAACGTCAGGATTTATGGCTGGTCAGACTCCACGGCCGTTCTAGGTTGGCTCCAAGGGGACCCCGGGCGTTGGAAGACATACGTAGCAAACCGCGTCGCACAAATAACACCAATCATACCAGCCGATTGTTGGAATTACGTCAACACTACTGAGAACCCGGCAGACTGCGCTAGTCGAGGTATTACAGCAAAACAGCTTAAGCATCATCCTCTCTGGTGGACCGGGCCAACTTGGTTATCAACGTTTGACAATCAACCAACATCGATCAATTATGAAACAAATCAAGAAGTCAAACAAATAAAGCAAACGCTCTTATCAATGACGCCACACAGTGACGTGAAGAACGCAAACGCCTCGACAACGTCATGCAGTACTGACATAGTAGGTGACGTCATACGTAGACATAGCAACCTGACGCGCGCAATCCGAGTACTCGCTTGGATTTTACGTATTGTACGTCGAGACAATAATAAGCCATCGTACCTTACAATAAGCGAATACAGAAGATCACAATCGACTATTGTAAAAAATATTCAGCAATCAGAATTTACCGATGAAATAAAAAGCCTAAAGAAAAATGGTACTGTCGATTCAAAAAGCAAAACACTGTCTTTAAATCCATTTCTCGACAAAGAGGGGCTATTACGAGTCGGTGGTAGGCTTAAAAATGCGAACATAAGCCAAAGCATGATGTATCCTCTCATCATCCCACACAGCAGTCATTTTACAGACATTTTAATTGATCATGCGCATAAAATGACTTATCATGGAGGCCCACGTATTACATCAGCATGGTTACGCCAAACTTTCTGGATTATAGGAGGGAACCGAGCTGTAAAGAAACGACTTCGATCGTGTGTAACCTGCAGAAGACATAACCCAGTAAAAGAACACCAACTAATGGGCGATCTACCCCAATCAAGGGTGACCCCAACGAGAGCTTTTTATCAAACAGGCGTCGACTATACTGGATACGTGGACGTCAAGTCAAACAAGGGTCGAGGGATAAAGACCACTAAAGGCTATATTGCAGTGTTTGTTTGTATGGTGACGAAAGCCGTACACCTGGAGTTGGTGTCGGACTTATCAACATCAGCATTCCTGGCAGCATTACGTCGCATGGCAGCTAGACGAGGTGCCCCGAAGCATATATGGAGCGACAACGGCACTAACTTCATCGGAGCAAACAACACTATACAAAGAGAGTTTACGGAGTTAAAATCAATAGTAAACGAAGAATTCCTATCAGAGATCAGTATGATGGACATAGAGTGGCACTTCAACGCTCCATCTTGGCCGAGCGCTGGAGGACTCTGGGAAGCAGCAGTAAAGAGTCTTAAATATCATCTACGTCGCGTCGTAGGAGAACAAAAACTCACCTACGAAGAGTACAGCACGCTCTTAGCACAATTGGAAGCGTGTCTTAATTCTAGACCTTTATGTGCCCTCATGGAAGACCCAGACGATTTGGATTATCTCACTCCGTCGCACTTCTTGTCCAGTGGTCCTGTTTTGAACATCATCGAAACAGAAAGGGACGCTCGTACAAGATGGCAGTTAACACAAAAAATATTCCACGACATCTGGAAACGCTGGAAATCGGAATATTTAACACAAATGTCGACTAGATCAAAATGGCAGACATCTAAATCCAATATCAAGGAAAACGATATTGTGCTCATACATGAAGCCAACTTACCAGCAGCAAAATGGGCACTAGGCAGAGTTGTCATCCTTCATCCTGGACAGGATGGATTAGTCAGAGTTGTCTCCGTCAGAACTAAAAACGGAATTATGAAAAGACCTATCACAAAATTATCTATCTTACCCGTGAACGACGAGCAACCAAGTAGCAAACAATCAAAGGAGGACACAATTCATGCTGAAACTGTATCGTCGCCTGAAAGGCTAAAGGTACCTAAAGCAAGGCCTTCAGTCAGTCTCTTCACCACGGTTTTAATGCTAATGACTATGTTAGTATCATCAGCTTCCTGCGCCTACAATATAACTAACATCAACTCAAATCACAGTATCTATTTCGACAAAGGTGCAAACATGCACCTGATTCGAGATGTGTGGAAGCTTGTAGTATATTACAACTTAGAGCCATATTGGGAGAGCACAAATTTATTAGATAAATATATAAATAATCTAGAAGACAGGTGTCTAAAGACAAAGAGACGTATTCATTGTGACGTGATCCCCTTACAATTACGTCACAACTATATCGAACTACAATACTACAATGACATGTTCCTTAGTCAACACTTTGGCTCACATGTGCGATTACGTCGTGGCCTTATCGATGGCGTAGGATACGTGGCAAACAGTCTCTTCGGCGTTTTAGATCAAAAGTTCGCCGATCAGTATCAAAAGGATATAAAATTAGTGAGGGAAAATCAAAAACATCTTGGAGCACTATGGAAGAACCAAACTTCTGTACTCGAAGCTGAATTCAATTTGCTGAAACGTATGGAAAGTACGATGGTAAAACAACATAAGATCTTCAATCAACACCTTAACGAACTGGAGGAAACAAAGAAAGTACTAAGCAATGCCGTACAGCAAGGCGCGGAGACGAGCGACTTTGCAATTTATGCCATCATCGCTAACAATCTGGCGATGAACTTAAAAGGGATCCAAAAATCTCTAATTGACACAGTCACTAATATTTATCATGGCCAGTTCGACCTACATCTTATAACACCGAATCAGCTGAGAGAAGAATTAAACATCATTTCCCAACAGATATCAAAAGAATTATCACTACCTATTCAAAATGTTCAGACAGACCTTATCAAGATATATCAATTATTAAAGGTCCGAACTAGAATAACCAAAGACTACCTAATATTCGAAATTAGCATACCGCTCATTGACCGGGATAGTTTTGAAATTTATAAAATGATCACAATACCGCAGCAAGTGGGAAACAATATGATCAGCATCGCTACTATCGCGGAACAGGTAGCAATAAACATCCACAAGGATACTTTCGTGCCGCTATCAGATAAAGAGCTAAATACATGTATATCCTTCGATCCCGTAACTCAACTATGTGAATTACAAACACCAGTTTATCACATGAAGTCGGACAAAAACTTATGCCTCAGAGATCAAACATCGAACGAATGTATTTACCATACTACTCGTTGCTATGACAAATGGATACAATTGAGTAGTATAAATTCGTACCTATACTTTTGTTGCGGTCAATGCCCACTTCGGATCATATGTTCAGATCAAGTTACTTCTGAACGAGTCAGCAAGGCCGGCATTATCAGTCTACAAGAAAGCTGCGTTATCAAAGGCGAGTCATTCACCGTACCGTCACAGCGGCGTCAGATGTCCCAAGTGCAAACGCAAGCAGAAATCGTTACGCCGGACATTCCTTCTATTAATAACATTATTAATTTAACCATCCCTGTGAGCAAGGTAAAATCAGAAATAACAGACAATCAAGAGTATATGAAAGAGATAAATGATCAGATACAGAAACTGAAGGCGCAATCGCCTGAAGTGAATCAAATATCATATCACGACATACACCACTACACGGTGATCTACGTGCTGGTGGGAGCGGCAGCTGCAGCAGCAGCAGCATGCATAGTGTGGCGCGTGCGACGCGCGCGGCGCAGATCCGTGCACCTTGCCCTGCCCACCCCCCGTCCGCGCGGATTGACCGCCTCCCGTGATAGTGTTAGTGCTAATGTGATGTGCAAGTGTACTTGTAAGTGTACCATTGAACGGGCTGAGCCCTCTAGTGCAAGTGTAAAGTGTACAAGCGCGAGTGTTCTTAATAAACAAACGCTACCGTTGGCATTTGATTTTAGTGACACGGGTCTCTAATAGCATAAGAATCATCATAGACATAAGGCGCATTGTTCAATCACCTTGTTAGTAGCATAGTCTCATCACCATCAATATCATTTCATCATCTATCCTCTCAAGCCTCCCTTCTTTGGCCTGGGAACATGTACGGTGCAACCGTGCATTTTTATTATATAGTCGAGTCATCAATCAACGCGTGGTTCGATACTTTTATTTTACACAATTCAGTTCACGATTGGTAGCCGAACCGCGTGCTCTCATAGCAATCATTTCCATACTAGCATAAATCAGTTAATTCAATAAACTCTTCTTTTATCATATTTTCGGCATTTTACTTTACTATCAACTATCACTATCAACTACAGGTGTAGCCCGTACAAAAGTCGTTCGGTAAAACATTCAACATCGTCAAAGAACAAGATAATCAATCTCCAATATATGGTCATATTGGAATAATCATAACGACTTTGATCATGAATATCTCGGGCTCGAAACGTTTTAGGAGATTTTAAAGAAGTATGTACATGTTAAGTTTGTTTTCATACCTTCTATTTGATAATGAAATTTAAAGAATCTCCGCAGGAATGGAAAGCCATAGAAATAATAATACTCATATTTTACTAAGTATTGCGAAAAACGATACCAGGCTCCATACAATACAGGCGTAAATTCCGGATATACCTAAACTACTGAACCGATTTTGATGAAACTTTTTTGTTTGATAGCTTATGATCTGACTTAAAATGTGGTATATAATTTGTGCGGACGCAACTCTAGTAGATATAATAAAATTGTAAACTTCGCGTGGATGTACATTGAAGATAGAGATTATAATGTTTGTCTGTTTTCTGCACTCTCATCGTCAGGCCTGTTTTCTACAAGTGGAGCTGCAGTTGGTGTCGGATCAGAGCTAAACTAAGCCACTATCTCATATATACACTCTTTGTTATTATATCTAAGCTCGCTAGATAAGAGCAGAGTAGGTAACGGTCCCGCGCTGACGCTGGGAGTGTCCGGCGCGGGGGCGGCGGCGCGGGGCCGCGGGGCGGGGCGGCGTGCGGTGGGAGGGGCCACCCGCGCTCCTCCCATACACCCGCGTTTGTCTCTATACAATAGAACCACAGGTTGAAGTTTCTTTAAAAACTAGCCTTCCCATTAAATACACTGTCGAAAAAGGTTGATTTTAGATAGTAGGTACGAGCTTTCCGCGACTTCGTCCGCACAAATTATATCCCGGATTTAAAGTTAAATCATAAGCTGATTAAATCATAAGGTGATGAACGAACTAACTAACAAACAGACCGACAAAAAATAAAAATAAATGTGTTTTGTAGTCAGGGACACCTAAAAACTGTAACTTTAAAACTATATATTTTAACGAAAATCTGAGATTGTTTCTGAAAAATGTAATTGACTTTAATTGGTTAGCATTCAAAATATCACCAGACTTCGTTTGTATGGAGGGCGCTCAGAATTATATTCCCTTACTAGAGTTAACCCGCGACTTCGTCCGCATAAATAATATGCCAGATTTTAATTCAGATCATAAGCTATCAAACAAAAAAAGTTTCATCAAAATTGGTTCAGTAGTTTTTGCGTGATTCTGTTACAAACATGCAAATAAATAAAAAAACAAACAGATAAACACAAATTCTAAAAACTTTGATTTGGAGTCCGGGATACCTAAAAACCATATCGAAATCTTTTTCATGTAAATATCTTCAATGTACAGACACACTTCTGTTACAGTTTTATAATAGTTAAGAAGCGATGACATCGACTGTTATTAAAATTATTACTTGAATAATAAATATAATACCTACATATTTTGTAATTCCACTGAACAACTTTTGCTATGTTTTTTTTTTGCTACAATCAGATTGCTCCCATTGTAAACATTGTTCAGTTTGACGGGTAGACTCTTAGTTTAAAATGATGCTAATTATATCAATTTCACCCTGTATAATTCATTCATTCAATGAACATCTTTTGGCATTTTAATTATAATATTGATATCTTGGTAATCTTATAAATCTGAGATAATTTTATCATTTTATTTCATTGCCTACATACCTATATTAATAACGATTCTTTAGTGACATTTGATTTTTATTTTATTTTACTTTATTCATTTTAGGAAAACTTACGGACTAATTACAGGATAGGGTATGAACATTTTTAAATCAATCATTGGCAATTAAAAGTTTCCATTTATCATTTCAATTTACAATGTCTTTTTTAAATGGTAGTAGGTATTCATTATTTGTATGGCTTTTTAATTGTGTTTAGTTGTAATGCTTAAATTGCTAATAATGCATGCCTTCACTATGTGACCTTGATTATAATTTGCACGCCGCAAATGTTAGATTATGTACGTACATACCTACGGGGAACAATTAAAAATGTAACATCTCTATTTTCGATAAAATTAAACATCCATAATATTCAGATGACTTTGGAATTGCAAGTAATAATAATAAAATACCTAAATGGTGCAACCTATATACATAACTACATTTTAATAAGAACGGTCGAGTATATTTACCAACCATTCGTGATCGAAGTATAATGATACTGGTTTTTATGTTACTAGTATTTGTAGGTAGTGTTTACTAAACTTATTACGGATTCCAACTCGATCGGTCGGTCGGTAGGTGTGACTGACTCTAGATCTCGCATTGCTCTGGCGCTGGCTCTTATTGAGAACACTTTTTACAACAATGATACTTACGTAAGTGTTGCAACACCAACACATACAAGACGCGCACTCGCACGCAGACATGTTACGATTTTGAGTTAACCCGCGACTTCGTTCGCATAAATTATATACAATATTTGAGGTCAGATCATAAGTTATCAAACAAAAAAAGTTTCATTAAAATCGGTTCAGTAGTTTTTACGTGATGCTCGTACAAACAAACAAACAAACAGATAGATGAAAAATTCTTAAAAAGGTTGATTTGGAGTCAGGGATACCTAAAAACCATATCCTCATATTTTTTGTTAATATTTTCATTGTACAGACACACTTTTGTTACAGTTTTATAATAGTTAAGATTATGTTGATAGTTATGAGTAGGTATTTAAAGACAGTGATCTGCGCGTATAAGTCGTAGGTGCCTCTAGTTCTACAATAAAAGTTTGATGTGACTGAAGTAGGGTACGCTGAGTACACGTCCGCAGCGCAGCGGCTGCGAGTCCATTGAGCTGACGTCACTGTGTAGGTATTGGTCTTCTTCTTATCATGTGGGCAGCAAGCCTTGGTGTCAGACGTGGTTTTTATGTAACGACTACTACCACTAGACATATTAGCAGTGGCTTAACGTGCCATCCGAAGCACGGAATCATCTTTCTTTTCAGACAATCAGGTGATTCGGCCTGCAATGTCCTAGCCAACTGGGGAAAAACGCACAAAGTGACATATCACTAGGTGTCCCCTGTGGGAATCGAAACCACGACCTCTGTGTCAAGAGCCCAATGCTCTTATCCATTAGACCATGGAGGCAGTAAGTGTTGGTAGGAACAATTCATAAAAAACATTAAAATTAATTAATTTAACAACATCGCAACATCTAACCATAGATTATATATATATATTGATTATAAATAGGTAATTCGCCTGCGATTTTAGGACGCCTTATCATTAGCGTTACCGCTTATGAGCACCCGGGGGAGCCACATTGTGAAATAAAATGAAAAGCACGTCGGCCGACACGATGATCGAACCATAAACACCCGAATCGTGAGCCGGTTGTCTAGAACACTAAACCTACAAGACAGTGATTATATGAGCGAAATCTCTCATTATTACAGCGGTGAACCCAAATTCAATACATAGTGCTTCGATACGTCACCGTTCGATGTCAGAAGCTGTCTATGGAAACTCAGCGTTCGACTTAGTTTGTACTAAGAACAATAGCATGCTACTAACTGAGCTATCGGGCCTCATAATATGGTAGGTAAAAGTTCAGTGATTTGACGATTCGATAGCACTGTGCGATCAGCCGCCAGAACATTACCTCAGAGCTGCCAGCTACTGACATTACTTCTCGTAGAGTGCCGCTACGCGCTACGAAACTGCTACGCCGCGCCGCGTAGCGCTACGCGTGATAATCGCGAGGTTGTTGTTATCTACGCCATTATAAAAATGTTACAGAATAATTAAAATATCACTGGTGATTGAGATAATAGATTCTTTGTGCTATTTTACATTTTATAACAGTAGCAAAATTATTTCCTATTTAACGAAGTGAAAAAAAATCCGTTCTTGTTTCGTTGTCTCGTCCAGGGTCACGTAAGGTCACGTAGAGGAGACGGGAGTATGATCAAAAGTCACGAGGCGTGACTTTTGTAATTTTACATTAACCTAATTCTGTTAAACGAAAAACTAAATGAAATTCCTACTGAAAATTATTATTAAGTCACGTGACATTTGACGGGGTGCGGGTAACAAGAATATCACGAGAAGTCACTTTTGGGGGGTCCAAATATTACTATTATATTTTTTCGGATATTATGAAGGGAATGAGATGTAGTAGGCGTGTATTCCCAGTTGTCGTCACGGGCTCCGTCGCCACAGGTGACAAATGGGAAAAAAGTCCCAGTTGTCGCCACTAGCGAGAAAGCAGTGGTGAAGACTGGGATGTTTTTTACCCATTCGTCGCCAGTGGCTACAACTGGAAACAAAAAGTATCGATGGTCGCCACTTGCGACAAATGGGAAAATATTTTCTCACTTGTGACCACTGCCATCAAATGAAATAAAACGTAGGTGATTCAAAACTTTGTTTATCACAGGTACCTACTTATGTTTTGTATGACAACAAATATTACAGCAGCAGAGACAATTAAGAATATTCCTATGAATAATATTATTATAATTAGGTATTGTAAATCATTCTTTATTTTGAGATCAATTTAAATCTACAATTTTAGGAAATTATTTATTAAACTTAGTGAATTTTTCAAAACAATACGCGTTTTATGCAAAGACATCAATGGCAATATCTTGATTCGCTACGGCGATATAAAATGCTGAAATCAGATAAAGTCTAAAATGTATAGGTACTGTAAAAAGCACTCATGACGTGGATAAGAAGCTATCTCAAAAAAATAAGTATATTTTCTAGAAAGCGCCAACCAGATAGCCGACTTTTGAAAAATATTTATAGGTGCCATTTGAATCAGTAACTTTATTAAATCTTTTACGGGTATGGTGACAATCCATACTTTTTATTCCTATTCGTCGCCAGTGGTGACAGTCGAGACTTTTTATTCCCATTTGTCACCAGATAACAAAGCAGTGGTGATGACTGGAATTGTTTTTCCCATTTGTCCCCAGTGGAGACGGAGCCCGTGATATATATACTCACGACTATATTCCCCGAGGGGGTAATCAGAGATATTCTGAAATTTCATGATATCCACGTTTCACCAGTAGTACCGAAACTCTGTCCAGTGTGACGGGGGGTGAGCCCGCCGCCACTTATAATGGACAGTGGGTACAATACATGCATCAAAATTGAAGCATGCATGTTTCGTCACGATGTTTTCCTTCACCGAAAAGCCAGTGGTGCTACGAATCGTAAATAAATTTCGAAAAACTCATTGGTACGAGTCGGCTTGGACGGAGATCGAACCATCGCCTCCTGCACGACAGGCAAGGTTACTGGCCACTGGACCACCACGGCTCTCGAGGCAACAACGGGGAATACAAACCAAATTTATTTTCGCACAAAATTTAAAAACCTGTGTTATTATTTTCTTTTCGGAGCTTCATAAGGAGGATAGTGAATTTATAACTTACCTCTCTAATTAGGGTCCAATTTATTATGCTGGTGGTCATGATCAGAGCTATAAACTGAGCTTCTATCAATTTTGGATCAACATTGAAATGGGGGAAAACAAAATCTAATCGATGTCAGTCTCATAGAGAACGTCGTTCAGATCGAAGTTCTCATCATCCCCTTAAAAACCGTCAGCATATTAAGAGAGACCCTATGATGTTAAGGATGGCAAATGAAACAGGTGGGTTTCGGTTGCAGAGCGCGGCGGGGGCGGGCGTGTTCGAGCTGCAGATCCTCGAGTTCTCCAACAGCCGGCTGCAGCTGGCGTCGGGCGCGTGCTGCAGCGGGGCGGCGCGCACCGGCGCCGGCGGGTGCTCGCAGCCCTGCCGCACGCGCTTCGCGCTCTGCCTGAAGGAGTACCAGTCGGCGGCGGCGCCCGGCGCCTGCTCCTTCGGCCGCGCCGCCTCGCCCGTGCTGGGCACCGACTCCTTCACCCTCGTCGAGCCGCTCTACACCCTGGCGCTGCCCTTCTCCTTCCGCTGGACGGTGAGTCCGAGTAGATATACCGGCGTGCGCCGCCCGCTAGATCTAAACCTGACCGCTCTCCCGTTCGTTCGCAGAGGTCCTTCACGCTGATCCTGCAGGCGTACGACGACTACAACTACACGGATCCCGGTGAGTTACGTCTCCGATACTCGGTCGATACGCACGTCGGTGGAGCGACGGCCCGTGAGTGACCGAGCGTGTCGCATCTGTTGCAGAGGAGACGGGTCTGATCGAGGAGGCGTGGTGGTCCGGCATCGTGGAGCCGGGCGCCGAGTGGCACCTGCTGCGGCACGCGGGCGCCGCCGCGGGGCTGGCATACCGCGTGCGCGTCACCTGCCAGCTCAACTACTACAACACCACCTGCACCACCTTCTGTCGCCCGCGAGACGACAAGTTCGGCCACTACCGGTGCTCGCCGCAGGGCGACAAGCACTGCCTGCCGGGCTGGCAGGGCGACAACTGCGAGCTGCGTACGTATCCTGTCCGCTATCTATCCATACGTCGACGTACGGTGCCGCACTGACCGCCTCTCTCTGTTACAGCCGTCTGCAAGGAGGGCTGCCACCCGACGCACGGCCGCTGCGATAATCCGGGCGAATGCATGTGAGTACCCGTCTCCCGACCCGTGGGGGAGTTCAGTGATCGGTTAAACGAAGAATGCGATCGTGATGACGCCCCTCTCCCGTTTCAGTTGTCGACCGGGCTGGCGCGGCGACCTGTGCTCCCAGTGCACCCCGTACCCGGGCTGCAAGCACGGCTACTGCAACGGCTCCTCCTGGGACTGTACCTGCGATACCAACTGGGGTGGAATCCTCTGCGACCAAGGTACGTCTCGAAACCGTCCCGTCGTCCCGGTGGCGTCGAGTCGAACCGTCGCATCATCGACGAACCTCTCTCGGCCGCAGATCTCAACTACTGCGGCACGCACGAGCCCTGCCAGCACGGCGGCACGTGCGAGAACACGGCGCCGGACCAGTACCTGTGCACGTGCGCGGAGGGCTTCTCCGGCACCGACTGCGAGCGCGTGGACAACCCGTGCGCTCCGCAGCCCTGCGCCCATGGCGCCTGCGCGCTCGCGCCCTCGCCCTCGCCGCCCGGCTTCGTCTGCGCGTGCGAGCGCGGCTGGGCCGGCGCCCTCTGCGACCGCGACGTGGACGACTGCGCCGGCGCGCCCTGCCGCCACGGCGCCACCTGCCGCGACCTGGTCGACGCCTTCGCCTGCGACTGCGCGCCCGGCTGGACCGGCGCCTCCTGCGCCGACGGTGAGCGAGCGTCGCACTTACATCACTATAGAGCGGCCGCTCGTACGAGCAGTCGCGCGTCACTGACACCCCGCGTCTCGCCCGCAGACGTCGACGAGTG